>RWGY01000989.1:0-81635 GCA_007726485.1 Eragrostis curvula
CATCTTTCTGTTTTCTTTGCAGTCGCGGGCGCATGAGGGCCGAGAGTGCCCCCGTTGATGGCTTGGGCAATGGCCCACAAGGGCAAGGCGACGTCGATCGAGGTCGACTACAACCGGAGGACCCCCCGAGGCGTACAGCAACCCCACCGTCCACACTCGCCTCAGTCAGTACACCGAGATGGGTAGGGAGAAGCACGGGCCAGAGTGGAACCCGAGCACCGAGACCTTGATGGAGAGATCATCATGAGGGTGGGTGGAGGTAAGAAGCATGGCCGGTACTGGATTGGGGACAGCACACTGGACACGGCCTCTACTCCCACCCTCTCTCAGATCCGAGAGAGGAGCTCGTCCTCAGCCCCGCCCATACGCCCACGGCCAAGCGCTGCACAGATTCAGTTTGACCAAGCCCAGGTTATTTCTGTTCTATTCGTGTTTCGTTGGATTTGAGAATATATTTGCTTTGCATTGTAAACATTGGATGACATGTTGTAGGCCCAACTACGGGAGGAGATGGAGGCAAGCTCCAGGCACAGGAGGCGAAGTTACCAGGCACAGCTGCCGGAACAGCAGGCGAGGTTACGATGCGAGGCTACAGGAACAGCAAGCAAGGATGCAGGAGGACTTGCAGCGGCAAATGCAGTTCATGTTTCACCAGTGGCACAGTGGTGGGATGCAACCGCCGCCACTACCTCTTCCTCCTGTCGGCACTTCGAGTCCGAGTCAGGGCACTCCGGTGAGTATCTAAATCCTTGTAGTTTCATTCCACTTCCTGTCGGCACGTCTATCTAGAATCTTGTGTTAATAATGTAATATCTCCTCTTTGCAGAACATATCAGGCGGGATCGAACAATCAGCCGGTTTCCCCTCCCAATGCTTATTCTCCGTTTCATCCTTATCATCATCGCCCTCCGATGTAGCTTGTAGTTGTATTTCTAGTCCTATGTCATGAACCAACTAGTTGTGCTTGCTTACGTTTGATGAACTTGTGCTTGTGGTTGTCGACGACTTGGTTTATCACTATTTGGACCATTTCTATGTATTTGTGGAGATTTCTATGTGTTGTGATGATTTAAATGCCTGTGATGATGATGGTGGTGATGTGTATGTGTCTATGATGATGATGAGCATATATGTATGATTTGGTGTGATTTTGGTCCAGGTTGCAGTGATTTAAACATTTTATTGCAATCTGTCGATTTTTTTTGCCGAGTGCCTCAGATTTTTGCCGAGTGCCAAAACTGAGGCACTCGGCACATGTGCCATTGTTTGCCGAGTGCATGTGCCTGGCACTCGGCAAACTTACCATTGTTTGCCGAGTGCCAAAGGCCAGGCACTCGGCAAACAAGGAAAGTTTGCCGACGTGCCTGGCCTCTGGCACTCGGCAAACAAGAAAAGTTTGCCGAGTGCCTGGCCTCTGGCACTCGGCAAATTTTTTTTGTTTGCGAGTGCCTGCCGTCAGGGCACTCGGCAAACCCTTTTGACGGCCGTTTCCCTCCGTCTCGTTACTTTATTTTGCGAGTGCCTTTTTGACCCTCGGCAAAATCTTGCCGACGTGCCCGACAAAAAGCACTCGGCAAACCCGGCTTTGCCGAGAGCTGTTTGCCGTCTGGTGTTTGCCGAGTGCAACGCTCGGCAACTCTTGCCGAGTGTAAAAGCTGCTTTGCTGAGTGTCTCTGGCACTCGGCAAACTCCAGGTTTCCTGTAGTGCCGGTTGTCCAGTCTCAAGCTAGAGTGTAACCTTTTAGTTGTACATCTGAGTAATGTAGGAAGATAAAGATGTATGTGTGCCACTTTTCCTGCCATGTGTGTGTGGTACACAGTTCATCTTTTCTGCAGTGCAAGTACAGCTGGCTTTACGTTGGATTGTGTAACACCCTGTGTTTTTCCCATGTCCAAAAACCACTAAAAATTTAAACTTTTTCGAATTCAAACAAATGCAAATCAAATGGTATACAAGTTGCACATCAAAATGACATTTTCGAATTTTAACTGTGCATCAAACACCACCATGTGCATATTTGGATTTTCCTGAGTTTATTTATGTGTTTGGTCGCTGTTTGTCTTTTGGCGAAATTTGAATTTCATTCAAATTTGCCTCGGGTTAATTCCCAGAAAAGTTCAAACAATATCTTCCCGCCTGGGCCGCCCTCTCCCCTTTCCTTCCCGTGGCCCAGCTCCTCCCATTCCTCTCTTCCCTTCCGCGCAGGCCGAGCAGGCCGGCAGGCCCAGAAGCGCGCGCAAAGCCCAGCTGGCCCGATCGCCCCGCGCCAGCCCGCGCAGCCCATCCCCTCTCTCTCTCTCTCACTGACGGGTGGGCCCGCGCGCGTCTTCCTCCTTCGGACGCCGGCGCTACTGTGCGTCGCCGCCGTAGTACGACGAGCACGCCGCCATGGCCGCGCCTTAAACTCGCTCCCTCTCCTATTCGCCGGCGTACACCGCCCCTCCGCTCCCATTGGCCTAGAGCGCCACGTCGAGCCGCCGTACCCGCGCCGCGTCCTTCCCCGTCAGGCGCGCATTCACTCCGGCGACGAGCGGTTGCGGGGAAGCTTCCTCCCCGGCCGCAGCTATAAGAAGGGAGCTCCCCTCATTCTCTCATACGCTCCCGCACCCTCAATTTCCCCCTCTCCGCATCCACCGAGCCCCAATTTCCGCTTTTCCCCGCCATCGTCTCCAACTCCGGCAGTCACCGCGGCGAGCCCTCGACGACCAACTAGTTGGCCCCGAATCCCCATTCTTCTTCCTCTGGCACCGCCGTCCCGTTCCTGACCCCGTCCCGCTCCTTTTTCCCGCAGCCGAAGCGAGGAGCGCGGAGACGGGCGATGGGCTAGGGTTCCGGCCACCGCTCGGAGGCGAGGAGGAGTCACCGACCCTTTCCGCCATCAACAAGCCCACCGTAAGCACCACTGCCTTCCCCTCTTTCTTCCGCGCCACTTCTTGTTCACGTTAAGCCTCGCCAGTTACGCTCGCACCGCGCATCCTCGCGCGCCCACCGCGCGGCCTCATCGCCGGTGAGCCATACGACCGCGCCTGGCCAAGCCAAGGCATGCGTCGCGCTCCCCGTGCACGCGCGCACGTGCACGACCGCCTAATTTCACGCCAGCGCGCACGTAGGCGCGCTCGCGCTCTGCCACCGCCGCGCCGCCACACTCCGGCGAGCGCGCGCCGCCGCTGCAGCCACCCTCCGCGTCACCATGTAGCGCCGCTAGGTTCGCCCTCGCGCGTAGGCCTTGTAGACGCTCACCGCGTCCCCTCCCGCGCGCAGTAGCCGCTGCCGGCGAGCTCCCCGTCGACGCGCCGCCGCGCGCATCTCTCCTCCGGCGCGGTTGACCGCGCCACGCTGTCATCCGACATGGCACGCCACGTCAATGTCTGGGCCCGCGACGACCCGGTCGTCCTCGCCCAGTCAGCAATGGTCCACGAAACCGGCGCACCGTGGACCACACTCACACCCGCGCCCGGCTCACCGCACACGTGGACCTAGTCCACGACACAGTAGACACAGCGGACCCGCCTCTGCGGTCCCACCTGTCGGTCTCACAAAGGCCTCTGAAATTGCTACGTCTACACACAGAGCGTACACGAAATCTTATTCCGAGCCATTTTCTTCAGTAGAAAAATTCCGTAAAATCCCTGTAAATACTAGAGTATTTCCTGAGTATTTTACAACTCTTGTTTATCTCTGGATAATTAGGATTTATCATGTGGCTAATTATTTAGCT
This sequence comes from Eragrostis curvula, assembly GCA_007726485.1. Classification (NCBI taxonomy): domain Eukaryota; kingdom Viridiplantae; phylum Streptophyta; class Magnoliopsida; order Poales; family Poaceae; genus Eragrostis; species Eragrostis curvula. The sequence goes on from RWGY01000989.1 coordinate 3,720, forward strand.
TAAATCCTATTTATCTTTCCATTGAAAATCTTGCAAAATTCATAACTTATTCATTTGAACTCCAAATTTGATGAATCTTTCGCCAAAATTCATCAAATGTTGAGATCTATCTGTGGGAATCAGTACCACCCACTGTTGTCCCCTGTTTGGCTCTTATTGGATTTATTTGCTTGTTAGCTAAATTGTTTGATCGCTAGATTAATTCGATCGTCGTTTAATTGCTTTAAATAGAGGATCAAGTTTGTGAGGAAGGGAACGAGGATCCGGATTACGAGGACTTAGAAGAAGAAGACTTTGGTGAAGGCAAGTTCTAACCCCTTGATCATGTTGCTCCTATGTTTGCAAATAGTCCTATTTAGAGCTTATTTGGAAATAACTTGCATGATGTTTAAATGTGCTTTAAATGCTAGATTGTCCTATGATTGATGATTGCCATGCCTTGTTAGCCTTAGGATTCACTGTCATTAATTCTTTAATGATATGATGATATGCTATGCTGCTTAAGATCTGTTACCATGTGTACTTAATTAACTTTGCTATATACATGCTTTTGGTGTAAAATGTGTGTGTGATTGGTGGAGTGCGTGTGAATATGAATTTGGGGTGGTAATATAATAGTGATAATTGTGCAACCCATAGTGAGGATATTCTTTGGCGGGAGCAAGCGAGGTAGTCCTTGGTGGGAAGGGCTATCTCTGGGATGCGAGTCCTCCCTCGAGGATAGCTATTGGAGATGCTTGCTTCGGTCGTATAAGGACCGGTTCATGTGCCGCCTGGCCTAGCACCCTTCGTACAACCACATGCCTTGAATGGGAAAGGTTTGGAACCACACCCTACTATAGTGTTCACCCGGTACCCACCTGGAGGGCAGAAGATTGCAACGGAAGCCAGGAGAAGACCCGGAGCAGTGAGCGTCGTGGTCCGGCATATGGTGTTCTTACAGGCCTTTCTACTTGATGGTGATATTGTGAAGCCCCTGGTTGGAGTATTTCCGTGGTGGTGCCGTGGTGACACCAAGTAGGTACGGGACCATTAGTATGCCAGCCCAACCTATGACGATGGGGAGGACTGGTGTACCTTGTGGGGAAACGTGTACAACCTCTGCAGAGTATAAAATCTATCATGATAGCCGTGTTCCACGGTAATGGACAATGCGAAAGCTTGTGCCACACAATAATTAGTATAACGGTGTGAGTTAATCCCTTGGTGTGTTTTTTTGGAATACTCCGGTGTGGAACCGTGAGCTGGTTTCCTGCCAGCATTAAAATGCGGGAACTGGCGGGATGGACTTTGTCTCCCCCAGGGCCAAACAACCCCATTAATCTCCAATGTTAATCATGATTAGTAGTTTGCGAACCGCTTTGTTTTACAAATAAACCCCTGCATAAAACTGGCTTTCCGCCTAAACACTAAACCCTCAGCCTATCCTTTGATGATATCCTTGCATGCTTATATCCCTTGCTGTTAGGACTTGCTGAGTACCTTATGTACTCACTCTTGCCCTAATCATTCAGATGAGGAACCTGAGTATCAGGAGGATGGTGATGAAGAGTAGGGTTCCGTCCGCACTCAAGATGCCTGTGCCGGCTTTGCTTCCGTCTTCCGCTGTAGTTGTGTTTAAGTGGTTCTGCCTTTTGCAGCCCACTAGCATGATGCTTGATGTAATAAGATGGCCCTTGGCCAGGAGTTGTAAGACCTTTTATGTATGAAGGCTTGTATGAGACTCGGTAATATTTATGTAAGTGATGACTCTGTGATATCATTCTGTGTAAAGTGTATGTATCAGCGTCTGATCCAGGGACTGATACAGTAAGCACTCATGCTCCAGAAATGGGGTATGACAGATTGTTAATTATCCCATGAGGTAATTGAACTTAGAGGTACTTGTTTAAAAACGATAAAGTAAGAAGCATGTGCACCTCAAAGAACGAGATACACGGCAGAAAAAATCGCCTTTAGAAGGATATGGTGACGCTTTGCATCTTCTAGTCAGGTACATTCATACAGAAAATATTCAGGAAACTTCTCTTTGTGAAGTTCGCATTGATCTTTGTAACCAACAAGTAAGCATTTCAATAGGTTCAAAGTAGGCTAGTGCAATTTAATTAACCTTCGTTCTAGTTGTGGATCAAACCTTTAGCTCATTTCGCTATTAACTTAATGAGATGGAGGCGCATTGTAATTCATTTGGGAGAATTTTGAGCTGGCCGAATAACCAAAAATTTGAGGACTTGAATCCCTAGCTAGATGGGCATGAGCAACAGGTACCCTCTGATCAGTCCCTTCTAAAATAAAGACAGGTGAAAGGAAGCAAGGTTGTCCTGGTAAATGTTCCCTAGGCAAGAGGAAATGAAAGAAGAAGAAGAAAAGATAAACAAAGGTTTTTTTTTCTGATCACGTTAGGATATGTAATTCCTCTTCCCGTCACGTGAAGATGCTCGAATCATGGCCAAAGTAGCTATGCAGGGGGCGAATGAAGAATGCATAACATTTCATACGTTTTTTATATAAAAAATTGATTTGTTTGTAGCAGCTGTTTTTTTTTATAGAGTGAAATGCACCAGGGGTCTTTGAACTTGTCTCGGATTCTCATCTAGGTCCCGGTACTTTCAAATGTTAGTTTCTGGGTCCTCGAACTTGTCTCGAGTTCTCATCTAGGTCCCGGTACTCTCAAATGTTGGTTTCTAAGTCCTCGAACTTGTCCCGGGTTCTCATATAGGTCATCGAACTTGCTAATAAGTCTCATCTAGGTCCAAATCACCATTCAGATAGAAAAAAACACATTTTCATATTTCAAAAATACAAAAATTTGTAAAATAACAATTTCAAAGAACACAGTATATTTTTGAATATTGAAAATTTGTTTTATGTCTCTCATGATGCCACGCATTTTTCATATTTGCTGCAAATTTTTGTATTTTTGAAATATGAAAATGTGTGTTTTTTTTAAGCTGAATGGTGATTTGGACCTAGATGAGACTTGCAAATATGAAAAATGCGTGGCACCATGAGAGACATAAAACAAATTTTCAACATTCAAAATATATTGTGTTCTTTGAAATTGTTATTTTAGAATTTTTTGTATTTTTGAAATATGAAAATGTGTTTTTTTTCTATCTGAATGGTGATTTGGACCTAGATGAGACTTATTAGCAAGTTCGAAGACCTGTATGAGAACCCGGGACAAGTTCAAGGACTTAAAAACCAACATTTGAGAGTATCGGGACCTAGATGAGAACTCGAGACAAGTTCGAGGACCCAGAAACCAACATTTGAAAGTACCGGGACCTAGATGAGAATCTGAGACAAGTTCAAGGACTCCTGGTGCATTTCACTCTTTTTTATATATATACTGCTTTGATCGACCATCAATCAACATAGCCGTTTCATACGTGAAGATACTGCGAGTATTCGTTTTCCACAATCAACATCCCTGGCGGGTCGCCGCGCAAGGGTATGCTGCCGTGGGTACGTGAACGCGCCGTGCTGCTGCAGACCACAACATCCAACCGGCAACCGCACCGCACGTCGGCGCAAGCTGTAGTACGTACTGAGGAAACCTCCTGGGCGTTGGGTCTCCAGCTCTAACGACAGACGCGCTCGAGCTGAGATAGCTAGCCGTTGGTTGGCACGGCAGATAGCACAACACGGAGAAAGGGGGCCCGGATCCGGTGCACAGCAGGTACGCGCATCGCCGTCATCACGCCGCAGCTGGAACGCATGCGCGCGTGGCACCTAGTACACCTCCATCTCCTCGCCGTGTCCTGCTTCCTCGGCAAATCATCGGCGACCAAACTAATAAAACCATCCAACGCATGTGCCAGGTTTACAAGCGACGTAGGCGCCTTCTCTCCGACTTCGTCTTCCGTGTGATCCCCCAATCATTAATACTCGCATATATGACGTCGTATATTCCTGTCTCCGGTCCGGGCTAATCAATCAAGGTCGTACATTATAATTGTTGCGTGTCATTGTTGATTAAAACTAGCAGGACGAGAAGAGCTTGCCACCCAGGCATACCACGTGAAAATGCATTAAATTCAGTTGAAAAAACACATTAAACTTTGCAAAATATGTATGCTTAAGTTCAAAGCATTTGTAGCATATTTTGCTCATTTTCCCAGTTGTAAAATAATACTATTGTTCTACTGAGCATTGGGCATGGCCAAATCCTATTTTATAACTCATGTAACTTATTTAGAAAAGGACAATGCAATAAAAAATTACTAGTTATTGATAGTTTAACACCTTTTCGATCGGTATAAATTCACTAGCCATTTATCTTATTCTTAGAAATCATTTGTGCTTCATTTTCATTATATGTGGAGATCATTGAGAAAACAATGCAACAAAAAAGTGGCCTAACTGTGAGTGTCATTTGATGAAAGAACATAATTGAGAAGCCATCACATTGGGACATGTGGGATGGAAGATGTTTTTTTTTTTTTGGCTTCAAAGTTTGGACTCACGAATGATTTGTCAGGACATAAGTTTATGGATATAGACTGAATGTGGAAGAAGTGTCCAATTGGAGAGCTTTGATCAAAACATCAAAAGTAGCAACAACTTAGGTTGCCAATTTCGTAGGACTTGAACAAATGTTAGTCCTATTCGTTTGTCGCTTGTAAGTCTTTGCACACATGTGATGTTTCAATTCATTTCACAGGGGAAATCCCAGCACCTGATCGCTTCGAACCCTATACACCGATCGTTGTGCGACACCTCCTCTTAGTGTTTCTGCCAACTATTGCCACTTCTTCCCACGTGCTCTTGTACATCATTGTCCTACCGGTCATGGGCCTTAGTTTCGGCCTCTCTATCTTGCTCTGTGAAACGGCTCATCCCGATGCGGACGCGCCACCGCCACACGTCGTACACCCTTCATCTCGGCTTTGCCATGTTGTGAACGTCGGCCGTTGGATTTGAAGGCATTGTCTAGCGCCGCATCAACGGTCATCGACGACTTGTGAACTAGCATTGCTCGCGGTAGTACTCTTACTTTCCATTTTCTTGTTGACACCTTATACAATATAACCTATTACATATAGTTGATACTTTTTCGATGGGTAAAAATTACTAGACCATCTTATTTTTTATAACAATTAAGGTTTCATTTCCATTAACAATAGCATATCATTAAGCATTCAATGCATCTAATGTGTCTGGGCGCAAATTTCATTTTACAAACATCAGCTAGAGTAGAACTTAACATGGAAAGCGCCCCGAATTGGATATACCAAATCAAGTTGTATTGTTGTCGTCATCATCGCAGAGAGAGAGAGAGAGAAAGAAAGAGAGAAAGAAAGAGATGTTTATTTTCAAAGTATCTGAAGAGCTTGGAGGATGATATGCTGGGATACTGAGTTTGTGGACATGGATTGAATGGGGAAGAAATGCTGAATTGAAGAGCCTTTCTACAGCTCCAACAACAGCATCAACTTGATAGGTTATCAATTATGTGAGATTTTATCTTAATAATGGTTTGTTGTGGCTGTCATAATTCTTCTTTATAGACATCTCACATCAACCTAAAAAAGATATCCTAGTAAAAACCCTGTGTGGTAAAGTAACAAAGACCTCTAACCCAGGTCGGCCAGTATCCATCCCGGCCAGTGCTGCCGTGATCGTGAAGGTTCTTGTTGCCACCGGGGACGGGAACACCGCCTCGCCGTGGGCACCTGACGAACGCCACGGCGGACCGGATAGTAGCTTCTGTCCGGTAAGATTCCCGTCCCCTCGCACGTCTCACCCCTGGAGCGCGACTGGATCCAGCGCCGTGGCCACACGCGGTGCTAGATTTTCCCTTGAAAACGTTGCAGCTCCGCGACGGCTCCTCTGATATTTTGGCCGCCGCTTCAGCCAGCAGCAGTGCCTTTTCCGCGTCCGCCCGCCAGGTTGTACGCTGCGACAGGCGAAGCAAAAGGAAACAGCGCGGGCGAGTTGACGCAACCTCTATCCATCTCGATCTCACTTTTTTGTTTTGGGTGCGACTGTGCAAGTGACCCACGGACGCTGCCATCAAAGATGCAACCGCGCACTTGCATCGTTGGCCCTCCGAAATATCAAGAGTCGGGGACAAGGTGATTCTTTGCAAACAAATTACCAATTTCTGAAAAAAGCAAGTTACCGCTATCAAGTTTCTTTGGAATGCAGCATCAACTCTCACGCACACGCACAGATAGTCTGTACTGTAACTAACCCAGGTGGGTTGGCCACCACAAGCGCTTAGTTTTGTTGTGATTAGAGATGATTGGCCAACCTGATACATGCTGCTTTTTATGAACTTTTATGAATTACTTATGACTATTGCATAAACTCCTGATTTAAAAAATGGTGAAAATAGTTTCATTTTGCTTATTATTGTTTTTGAAATTGACATCAAAAGTTTTAGTTTTCTAATAGAAATACACAAATAATCTTTCCACGTAAAAGAGAAATAATATTGTGAAATTTGCTCTTATTTTTAAAATCTTCTTCTTTTGCAGTTTCCAATAAATTCATACAAATTTATTTTCACGGGTGTGATGAGTCTAATTTCGTACTGCTAGAAATGCAAGAGCTGGTGGTGACAACAACTAGCAAAGCCACCAGGGCGGCAAACATAATGAACGTACCAAACTCAACTACTCTCTCCTTTAAATACGAAACCAAACCCACTGCAAAGCTGTAAACCGCCCCCCGCCAGCGCCTGGGAGCGACCAAAGCAGAACAGAGGCGTTGCCGCCCCTGCCCTACACCGCAGAACCCGCAGCATCATGGCCGGCGCCAAGAGCAAGGCGACCGGGAAGACCGGGTCGCCGCTCCTCAGCAAGTACGAGCTCGGCCGCCTCCTGGGCCGCGGCACCTTCGCCAAGGTCTACCACGCGCGGTCCGTCGACGGCGGCGACCCCGTGGCCGTGAAGGTTCTCGACAAGCCCGACCTGCAGGCCGCCACGGGCATGGCGGAGCGCGTGCTCCGCGAGGTTTCCGCCATGCGCCGCCTCCGCCACCCGAACGTGCTCCGGCTCCACGAGGTGCTCGCCACGCGGTCCAAGGTGTACCTGGTGATGGAGCTCGCCCCGGGCGGCGACCTCCTCTCCCGGATCGCCTCCCTGCCGGCCCGCAGGCTCCCCGAGCACGCGGCGCGCCGCGTGTTCCTCCAGCTCGTCTCCGCGCTCATCTACTGCCACGAGCGCGGCGTCTCCCACCGCGACGTGAAGCCGCAGAACGTGCTCCTCGACGCCGAGGGGAACCTCAAGGTCTGCGACTTCGGGCTCGCCGCGCTTCCCGACTCGCTCCGCGACGACGGCCGCCTGCACACGGCCTGCGGCACGCCCGCGTTCACGGCGCCCGAGGTGCTCCGCCGCAAGGCCTACGACGGCGCCAAGGCCGACGCGTGGTCATGCGGCGTCATCCTCTTCGTCCTCCTCGCCGGCGCGCTCCCCTTCGACGACGCCAACATCGCCGACATGTGCCGCCGGGCGCAGCGCCGCGAGTACGCCGTCCCGGCGTGGGTCTCCCCTCCCGCGCGCCGCCTCGTGGCGCGCCTGCTCGACCCCAACCCGGCCACCCGCCTCGCCGTCGCCGACCTCGCCACCCACCCCTGGTTCAAGCGCTCGCTCAGCGTCGACTCGCAGCTCGGGAACCTCATCGGCGGGCAACCCGAGCGGGAGCTCGCGTTCCAGGCGCCGCCGCCGCTCAACGCGTTCGACATCATCTCCATGTCGCCCGGGCTCGACCTGTCCGGGCTCTTCGGCGAGACCAGGCGGGTCCGCGAGAAGCGGTTCATGACGACGGCCACGCCGGAGCAGACGGTGGAGCGGCTCGGCCAGGCGGGCGCCAAGCTCGGATACTTCATGGTCGGCAAGAAGGGCGTCGAGCGCCTCCCGCTCGGCGGCCTGTCGGGGCTGGTAGCCATGTCCATGGAGATGTCGGAGGTGTCGCACCAGCTCATGCTCGTCGAGCTCAGGCTCGAGTGCGGCGACGGCGACGAGGCCGAGGCGTTCGGGTGGGAGGAGCTCAGGGTGGAGCTCGGGGACGTCGTCATGGCGTGGCACGTTTGTGAAGATGGTTAGAATCTTGTATAAGAATTTCTGTTATGATCTTTGCAAGAGAAACTGGAAGGATCAAAAGTAGAAATTCTTTTGTGTAGGATGAATGTGTATAACTGTATGTATCATGTCAAAGTTGATTAGGGCGCACCATACCGTACGTGTGAGAGATTATTAGACTGTTAGTTCAATCAAATCGTAATGTTTGTGATGATCAGCAGGTTGCCATAGTTGAATCAGCTAGTGACGATGATATCAGCCTCAACGGGAATTGATGTGCCTGTCTGTCTCAACTCTCTGAACTCAGAAGGTCACAAGATTCAAATCTGTACGCAACGTTCTCAGGACGTCTTTGGCATGTACCAAGAGGTTTTTTTGGCAAGAACTTTGCTACAATTTTTACAGGAGAAGCAAGAATTCCGCCTCGCCAGAGTTTCATGAGGCAAATTTCCATCACATGCTTTATATGTTGGGTTGGTTGACTTGATGACAGTCAATGCATTTCAAGCAACCTCTGGGTCTCTTGCCTACGGATTGGTTAAGCTAATGCTTGCTTGCAAGCACCAAAATTAAATGAACGTAGCTTCGGTAGTTTGGATCTGTCCACACTTGACTGCACATTCCCCCTGTCCTGGACTGACCCATCGTCTTCCCTGATAGAGGCAACCAAACCGCCTGAAAACCGTCCAATTGCAACTGTACCCACCGAGCTAGGCAACAATACACTGCCTTACACTGTATCCGGCCACGGCCGGTTAGCTATGAAGTCAATTCTCTCTGTATAGCAGGTGGCAAATCATTTCCCATATATTACATTCATGGCCGGTTAACCATTTCAGTCCATCCAATTAGGGTGCCCCTGAATCTTGCTTCCCTGAAGAATATGCCATCCTATTAAAAGTTAACGACGAACCACAGCGGGAATCGGGATAGGTTGGCAGATGCGCCGACTAACATCATTTTAAACTAGTGGAAGTCGTAATCTGTTACTAGAAGAAAATGGGCAATTGAATCATGTTAGGGTGCGTGCTAATGAAAAGAAGGCCAATCAAAACTGTACATGGACGACTACATCACGTTCAGCGACTTTTCAGCACCACCACACGCACGCGTTTAGTGTCAATAGAACTATGTAAAGAAATAGTTCATCTTAACCATGTAAGCAAAAACGTCAGGTGCAGCTAGATGCTTCCCCTGTATTCATTTAAACTGCTTGAACTTTGCTACGTACCGATTTAAGTATCACCAAGTTGCAGCTTACTACCTACATTCTTCCATCTTACTAGCTAGTCATAGCTAGTCGTAATCTGTTAGAAGAAAATGAGCAAATGAATCATGTTAGGGTGTGTGCTAATGAAAAGAAGGCCAATCAAAACTGTAAATGGACGACCACATCACGTTCAGCGACTTTTCAGCACCACCACACACGCGTGTTTAGTGTCAATAGAACTATGTAAAGAAATAGTTCATCTTAACCATGTAAGCAGAAACGTCAGGTGCAGCTAGATGCTTCCCCTGTATACATTTAAACTGCTTTGAACTTTGCTACTGATTTAAGGGTGTGTTCGTTGCTTTAGCATTTAGCATTTAGACCTGTCACATCAAAGAGAATCTTATTATTTAAGAGTATTAAATAAAATTTAATGACAAAACCTTTTTACAGATAGGTACATCTTTACGAGACGAATCTAACGAGCCTAATTAATCTATATTTTGTTACAGTGATGCTACAGTAATGCTACAGTAACCAGTGTCTAATCACGGCTAACCTACCATCGTTAGATTCGTCTCGCGATTTAGACCAGGGGTTCTGCAGTTAGTTTTGTAATTAAACTTTATTTAATACTCTTAAATGACAAGATTCTTCCCTCTAAATTTTAGACCCCGTACAACGAACACCCCCTAAGTATCACCAAGTTGCAGCTTACTAACTACATTCTTCCATCTTACTAGCTAGTCATAGCTATGCGTGTTAGATGCGGACGACAGCGAGAAAATGGGTAAGATCCAGAGAGGGATAAAGGAGCGATCTTGACATGGACGCCGATGATCAAGGAAAAGGAACAGACAAAACCAGCACTGGCAAAATGACAATGCAAGTAGCTTGTATGGACTGTCTGCTCTATCCCAAGTCCAGGGATAATCAGTTTTCTGAACAACTTGGGCGCTGCTGCAAGTATGAAGCTACAAGTTTCCCGCTCTGAGGTCCTCTCCAACCTGTAAAGTGGTGAAAGTGAAGCAGGCATACTTGAAAGTTTTGACCAGAAGCAGAGCCTAACACTCAGGTTTTGACAGTCTGCAAGGAGAAGAGAAGAAGTTTCGAAAGAACATGCGAGAGGTTAAAATTTCTGGCAGGATTCATCAATAGTCCAGAGTCAACTCTTGTTCTTCTCTCGCCTTCTCTATTATTGGATATCAGAAATGATTAGTGCAGTAGATGTCCTTTACGCGAGATGAAACCACAAAGGATAAGGACAACGACGATAAGTTCTTTGTAGTTGCAGCAGCTACAGTGTTCGTAATTATTTTTTCAGCAGCAGCTACAGTGTTTTCAGCAGCAGCTACAGTGTTCACAGTTATTTTTCGGCAGCCGCAGCTGCAGCGAAACGAACAGGCTGATAGTCAACCACGAGGGCATACTATGAGAAAGGTATTCTTGATTCCTGAAACATCACCTAGAAAGTTAATAAAGCAGTAGATCCTGGGGAAGGCACGACCACTTTATCAGCCCTGTGGATGGCGAAGAGGCTGTTTCTTACTGTCAAGGCGTCCGAAACTGAAAACTAAGGAATCTAACACCCGCTAGATTACTGCAGAACTTGTCCTTTATTTTGCCCCCGTCATCTGTTGGATTAGTCTAACTAAGCCAAAGGCTTCTTACCCACCTACTGGATGTGAAGAGAAACTTAAAAGCTTCTTCTTTAGTGTGGCCTTGACAGCGATAACAGGTAAGATTTTAGCGAGATATAGAGGACTGACCATACCATGAGACGGACATGATGATCAGGAAAATTAAGGAACAGACAAAACCAGCGGTGACAAAATGACAACTGCAAATAGCTTGTATGGATGTCTTATCTCTGAAGAAATTAGTTTTCTGAAACATGGGCCTGGAGGCCCTGGACTCTGAAAGTTTCATGTTCTGACGTCCTTTTTACCAACCTGTAAAATAGTGTTTGGCGAGTAAGTTAAACTACCGAGCATGTACGTTAGTGCTATTAGAAGAAAGAAGCACGATCTGGATGAAATGCAACACGTGCGAGTGAAAAATAACTAAATAAGGCAAAGATCTCGGACAGACATTGCTGCAAACTGCAGATCTGCAGAAGAGAACCAACACTTGATCTTCTCCCTTTCAAGTGCTCCTTCATCACGGCTAGTTGCCACTACAAGACAAGGACTGAGATGATAAGCTCATGGCACCGTGATACGATCCAGTCAGTCATCTAGGTACACGCACAAGGGCGTTACACTTTGAGAAGAATATTCCAGACGAGTAGCAGCTGGCAAGCGACCCTGTGGATGGAGCAGATAAAGATTCTGTTTCTCATTCTCAAGCTAGCTAGGAGTCCAACAGTCTGTTCGTTTCGCTGCAGCTGCGGCTGCAGCTGCAGAAAAATAACTGGGAACACTGTAGCAGCTGCAGAAACACTGTAGCAGCTGCAGAAAAAATAACTGCGAACACTGTAGCTGCTGCAAAACAGCCGCTGCAAAAAAGCGAGACGAACACGCTGCAAAGCTGAAGATGAAGGATACCTAACGGCCCTACATTCCTGAAGAACTTTGTCAGTTTGCTCCCATCATCTACTGGATACGTGTCTCCAGGCTTCTCGATCACCTCCCATTGGATGTGAAGAAAAGGGTTTATTCCTACTACATGCATGTGCAGGCGACTGATTAGTGGTAAGCACTGGCTTAAACAAGGTGTTGCCTGTCGCAACTTGCATGCTCAGGTATAGATGCCTCCCAAGTAGGAGCAGCTCTTCTTCTTCTTCTTCTTCTTCTTCTTCTTCTTCTTCTTTTATGAAAAGAACTACTCTGTTTTTTTTTTCTTTAAGAGAAGCAAGTGGCTACCCATGCACAGTTGCTCATGCATTGTACGTAATATTTCTTTTAGTTATAATGATAATAACACAAGGTTCATGATCTCAATTAAAACGGATTCAATCAGGGATGGTTAGCTGGATCACACACAGACACAAAACACTTACTCCTCCTTGTCGGCCTCCAACTAATCCCAGTATTCGTGATACCCTTTGCGGAGGAGCTGCTCTCTCATGTTCAGATCACTTCGGTTGGTTTCGTCCAGCAAGGCTCTAGTTTTCATTGAAGGGCTTGGGCAGCCTCACACTGCACGGCGAGTTCATTGTCGGGGACTCCTCTGTACGGCGAAGGCGGATGATTCACCACGTAATTAAAGACCTCTGGGTTGGGCCACCACACCCTCTTCTCCTTATTCTGGCGCCCTGCCGGCTCGTCCTCCTTCGATCTGGCATCGTCCGCCGCCACGGCATTGCCCTCCCCTCTCGGTTTGTCTTCCGAAGCGGACTTGTGGTCCTGGGTCTTGTTGCCGCCCTTGGTGGTGATGATGCTCTCCTCGTCTCGGCGCGGTTCTTGTTGCAGAGCCTTGCGTGCTTCTTCTTCTTCACGCGCCTTTGCAAGTGTTCCAAGCCCTTCTCCAGCGACTGCCTCTTCTTCGTCCTCTCACCCGCGGTCGCCCTGGCCGCCATCTCTCTCCCTCTCTCGATGCAAACCTAGCTTCTTCCTCATGATCCTCAGGATCGGAATTGGGTTGCGGCGGCTATGCCTTCATGCACGGAACCAGGCGAGGAGGGAGGATGCAAAGATGAAAGCCCAAATATCAGATTCGACTAGTCTTGGCCCATCGTTTAATTCGGGCCCAATAGATACTAGAATCTCATTCTCGGGAAGCAGCAAGTCATAACGCCGTAACCATAGAACGTTATCCCATCTCGGCGAAATATCGGCTCCGCCTTCCTCCCAGTCCCATTCCCAGCACCACAGCCATCAGCAGCAGCAGCCATGGGGATTGCCGTGCTGGCTCCCGTCGCGGCGGCCTACTCCTGCTCATCCTCCTCGTCCTCCCTCGCTCCGCCGCCGCAGCGGAGGGCGCCGAGCCGGGCCCACGTCGCGGCGGCCGGGATGTCGTCGAGGGCGTCGTCCTTCGTTGCGGGCGGCGGTGGGCTGGCGCTGACGGCCGCGCTGGTGGCAGCGCGGCCGAGGCGGGCGGGGGCCGGGGGAGGCGGCGCGCTCGGGTGCAAGTGCCTGTTCGGGCTCGGGGTCCCCGAGCTCGTGGTCATCGCCGGCGTCGCCGCGCTGGTATTCGGGCCCAAGCAGCTCCCGGAGGTTGGCCGCAACATCGGCAAGACCGTCAAGAGCTTCCAGCAGGTGGGGATTTCGCATACTACTCTTGATTGCGTAGTGGAAATTTTACCTGACAATTCGTTAGGTAGAGCTTGTGCTGCCGGTAGTACTAGTTGCCCGAGGTGCTGAAGTTTGGTCCTTTTACCTATTGTGATGTGTGTCTTTACCCATTTTCAAGGCATTGCTTTGCTAGAACTAACAGTTGTGAGTATAATTTTTAAGTGCTCCCGCTGAATGTTGAATTTGGTACTTGTGGTTGTGGTTACACAGAGTGATGCTTAGTGCAATTCTTAGCAGTAGTTCAGTTCATCTTGTCACACACTTAGAACAATATGGATATTTATATTTGACTTAAACGTTATGCTTGTTTATTGAAACCGTGTGGAGAGTGTTTTTGGGTGCAGTGTATGTAAGAACAATCAATGGGAAATTCTCCTGCTCACTGTTTTGTGAACAGTGATGGGAAAGTAGTAACCTCGTTGTGTATTGATGGCATACAACAAACAGTCAAACTGTCGTGCAACAACCACTTTCTGATTTGCTTCCTAACTCATATGCGGGAATCAATGAATGTTTGAACCTTAATAGTTGTTAGAACATGCCTTGTGCCTATTGGCTATTGTAGGTGATTTTTCAAAAGATGGAATGCATATCAGTTTACAAAATTTAAATGTCTGTCTATTGTTTGTCACCTGCTGAGCTACATTACTACATTTATGGTAGGGCAACGGGTGTCATCCAACATTGTTCCCCACTTTCTGAAACAATGAGTACAGTCTATCAGAAATTGAGGCGATTCTGTTTGTAAAATGGCAGCACCGGCATCTTAAGTTTTCGCCGCTTTTAACAAAATCTGGGACAAAGAGATCTTTTGTCTAACATTTAGGCCTTTTATGGGATATATGCTCTATTGTTTCTTGTTGGTGGCTTGGCATATGAAGGCCTATGGTTACCCAATCTCTTTGCTAGGAGATTTGCTTGCATCAGTGAAATGATTTTGAGCTGCACGAAGTGCGGACCATAAGAAATTGTAGTCATCCGACAGCCTTACCAGTGAGCTCCACTCATTCTTTTGAAGTCAGGCCCTACAGAAGTTCAGTAGCGGCAACTGGCACGATCCACTTGTTTGATAATTCTTTAATTCCGAAAATGCTCAATTGCCTTTTGTCTCACTTGTCCAAGAATTTGACAGTACTATTACTAAACATTAACATTTGCTATTGGTTTGCACTGTTTGACTGGTGGTTTAAGCTTCTATAATTGCTGTATTGAGAATGGTTGGTTAAGCGTGCATGCAATGTGTGGTGTTTTATCAAAAAAAGTTTATAATCAAGTATTTATGAGCAGACCATTTATTCATTCTCAGTATTTTAAGCTTTATCCTAACTCCGTGTAATCTCACTCACAGGCGGCTAAGGAGTTTGAAACTGAACTGAAAAAAGAGCCTGGAGAGGGCGGCGACCAGCCTCCACCCACCACGCCTACGGCGGTAAGTGATGGTGAAGAAGGGAAGAAGGGGCTGGAGACATCAAGTACCAAGGAAAGTACATGATGATCAGTATTGTGAGTTAGGATTGTGTATGTAAAACTGTGTTCGGTGTTTCTCAGAGTAATACATTCCTTTTTTTTTTTTACCACGTTGCAGTGGCACGGCATGTAGCAATATTGTTTGTACGGGAAAGAACACCTTGTCTGTGAAAAGTGTCATGTTCAATTATTATGAGCTTAATGTGCTTAGCATGATTCAGACTGAAGTTCAGCTTGTTCGGCTCGCTGCATTGCAGCAGCTGCGATTCAGCAGCTACAGTGTTCCAATTATTTCTTCAGCATCCGTTGTTATTTCTTCAACGGCCGCTACAGTGTAACAACTGCTATTCAGCCTGCCGAACAGGGTCGTTTTAAGAACCTGTTGGCTTGCCTTGTTACTGTAAACTTCAGTATTTTTCAGTCAAGGTTAAGCTCATTGTAAGCAACAATGGTGAAGATGAGATTATTTGGGGCCTGTGTAGCTACCGCCAGCCATGCGTGGGGTCCTGTGTCAGGCACGGAGCAGCACTTCCGGGGCCCACTCGCAGTGAGCGAAGAGTCGCGCATGGTATCGCCCGAATAAAACTCACTGGGCCTTCCACCTCCGAGTGGAGTGCGATAGCTGAAAAATATCGCAATGGCTGCTGTCCTCGCCGTCGCCTCCGCGCCTAAAACCCTAAACCCTATCTTCCACCACAGCCCCGGCCGCTGGCGCCGCCCTTCTTCCCTCGTCCGCATACCGCTGCCGCTGCAACCAGGGCGCCGCCTCCGGTGCTCCGCGCAGTACAGTGAGGCCGCCGCGCCGCCGACCACGCCGCGTCCGGCGGAGGTACCGTGGAGCAAGGAGCTGAGCAACTCGGTGCGGCTCATCGGGACGGTGGGCACAGACATCGAGCTGCGGCAGCTTCCCAGCGGCGCCGCCGTCGCGAGGGGGCGCCTCGCCGTCTGGAAGTCGGCCACCGAGACCACATGGTATTCCCGATTTGATGGCTGCCTCGCGATGCTATCTTTCGTTCCATTTCCAATGCGTCCGACTGTTTGTGTCAGTGATTAGGTGTAGGTCCGTTTAACAGGTGTGCGCTTATTGGAGGGCCGCAAAGGCATTCTGCACACAATTCGTTACCGGGAGCAATTCTCTTTATTTTTCTTTTTCCTAGTCTGTATAGGTTTTGAAATTACAAGTTAATCGTTGAGAGAATGAGATGAACGAACCCGTTTGCTGACAGTGTGGCGAAGTCTTTTGCTGCTTGTTTGGTGAAAGTCTGGAGTTCTAATGGATCGTGAGAAAAACTGGGTATTGCTGCTTGTTTTGATGCAGCAATGATTTAAGTGCAAGATGTGACAATTAGTATTATTTTCCTTGTGTTAGCTAGCTACAAGAATTCTTTACAACTAACAAGATTCAGTAATCTATTTCTGAAAGTACTTCCATGACCAACAAATGACTGAGTTACTGAGCACTCCATAGAGAAATAATCATATGCCTCATTTAATTATAATTATCGTAGTTTGCTAACCAGAAAACCCAACGATAATAGCCAATCCCAGCATTGACTGTATGAGTTGTCGGCATTAATCTTTCTTGCTATCAAGCTAGGACTACTAAGTGTTTACATCATCTTCTTCACGAATGATGAACAATCGTTAATTTCATTGAAAAATATGTTCTTGATAGTAATTGTTGTTAAGTGCTTAATTGGCTGTCTGCTACAGGGTAACTCTAGCATTTTGGGATGACCTGGCTATTGTGGCTTCTGAGCATGTGAAGAAGGGCGACCGGATATTTGTTTCTGGACGGCTCGTGTCAGATACTGTTGATGAGGGACCTGAGAAGCGGCAGGTTTATTACAAGGTATTATCTTGGCTTATATTTTCTTTTGGTTACTGTGGTTGCTTTAATTTCTGTTTGCAGCATTCTGATAAATTACTGGGTACACTCTATTTCTTAGGTTGTGGTTCAAGAGTTGAATTTCATCGAGTCCACTCAGCCAGTTCGATTATATGAACCAGAGGCCAGCCAGGGTGCCCCAGGTATCTCAGTTTGGCTGTGATGCCTTCTGCTTGTATTACTAAAGTTGCTCCATTTATGTTACCTGCTCGTATTCCTGTAAGATCTTCATGTGCTTGTCTGTGGTGGCATATACACTTAATAAACATTAGAGGACTACATGACTAGTCATTTACAGTTTTCACGTTATGTTCAATCTATCACTTTTTTATGACAAAAGGTAACCCTGCATATATGAAAGCAAGTAAAATTTTTACACATTGAACCTACCAATCCTCAACATACAACCTTTCTTGAGCTTGGCTTTTGGTCTCTTATTTTTTAAGTTGTAGTTTCAAAGCGCACCAGTATTTCTTTTTTGGGGCAATTGCAAAACAACCATCCTTTCAGACTCCAATTGTGTTTTCACCATTGGTTTTCAGATTTTGCGATTTTACCATCAGTTTTCGAAAAGCGATGGTGATCTTGCAAAATAGTTTTGCGATTTTACCATCAGTTTTCAAAAAATCAATGGTGATCTTGCAAAATCTGAAAATCGATGGTGAAAACGCAATTAGAGTCTAGAATCATGGTTAAAACGCTATTGTCTCTTCTTTTTTTTGTCTTGGGGCCACAGTTTTTCTGTAACATACGATTTCATTTGCTTTCAACTTTGCGATTTGTGAGTTCTCTTCTCTTTTGCATAGATATAAATAAACCCTTTATGACATCCCTCCTGTTATGGTACCTACTAGCTAGATGGCATGCATCATGGAAGTTTTTGCCTATGAAGTTCTAAAATACAGTTCCCTGGTGCATGTTTTGCAACATAAGTACTTAAGTTGTCACTTAGTTACACAATGCGCAACATGATATAGATATCTTTGTCATTGAATTTCCCTTTTTTACCCCCGTAAAATATCAACACACTGTATTCAAGTATTGCTGCCAGCATCATTGAAGTACTCTTGCAGAAACAGTTGATTATTGCAGCTGACTTCAGATTGTGAAATGTTACTATTTATTTAACGGAAAGCTTTTCTTAATGTAGCATATATCTGTTCTCCTAGAGACAGCCAGTGATGCACATGTATTACTAGCTAGCTGTTTATTGATGTAACAAAAATACATAAAAAGGTACAAATTGACTCCATTTTTTGTTGAATCAAAGGTGGAAGGCGTGGGGATTATTTTAATTCTACTTCTGGTTCTGCTGAGGATAAAAGCAGGGATACTGTCAGTTCTTCCTCTCGATCATCTGAAGAGCTGTGGCAAGCCTTCTTTGCTAATCCTCTTGACTGGTGGGATAACAGGACAAATAAGGTTTGCTGTCTTATTTATCTTGTTCATTGAAATTAAAATTATGTTTTAGTTTTGGAGCATATATCGATTTGTTAAATGGAAAATACAATTCATTTCAAAATGCAGAGAACATGTAAAAATTGTAGGACTACTTTAAAGAAGGTTCAAATATTAACAGAGGGATAGGGATAAATGGTCAATGGAGCCAGAGGGTGGTAGAACATGAAAATGAGAAAATAAAAACGGTGAAATTCACTTATTACAACAGAATGAATAAAGAACTATTCCTGTTATTCGTTCTGTCGTTCCTAGTAATGTATTGGCTTCACTCACCTTGCTTCAAATTTTGAGACCAACTGTTGGTAGGGCACCGCAGTTCATGTAGGTAGTAGCGATGGGTGATCGCAGGCCTTGGCTGTAGCCTAGGTGGTGAGTTCTAGCCGTGATGAACGAGAAAGAATAACAGATGCAATCTGAGCGCGAGAGAGAACAATGAGGAAAGATGCTTCTTTATTCTCCTTTCTTATCGAACAGTGAAGAAGCCTCTGATCTTTATCTTCCCTGACTTGCTAGCCATGTTGATGCTTGTGCCTCCGCTGGTGTACTTGGCCCACCATAACAACTGTGCTATCAGGGTTTTACATGTTATGTGTCGGACATATCTTCTGATTTCTGAATCGGACATACCTTATTCTTTGTTCAACCAGAAGAGACTGCATTGTTCTAGTTTATTGAGATTAGATAGAATGAAATGTAAAATTCACAAATCACAACTTAAGCAACATCATGTATTCATGTAAACCAAAGTGTAGTGACATACTGCTGCTCGAGTCATGCAAACGATTTTTAATGGTTAAAGCCAAGTGACATACTTTGACATATCGCCCATGCTGAATTGAGCAGATCGCTTGTCTGGAGCAAATGAAAAAGTGTGGTATGAATTGCAAATCTAATGTGAGTTTTTATCAAAATATTATCAGTCATGTTTATGTACTTCCATCCGGTGTTCTGCTGGATTGAATGCAACTTGAGTCACAGAAATGAGTATCTGAATATGATTGTAGCAAGGCATATCTAGTTTAAACCAATATCTGCATGCAAAAAGGGAAAAAACACTTTGTGTTGGGCCATCAACGCAACACTACTGGTCCCAAAAAAGAGAGAGGCTATATTAAGATACAGTCTTTGGAGTGCCCTGCATTTTAAATTTTGGGCTTAAATTTATTGTTCACACCGAAGAAGTGTTCGGAAAAATAGGAAAAGAGATGTTTCCTGGCTCAATCTTTTCTTTTCACTTAATAATTTTAATTCATAACTTTCCAGGAGTTATGTTGTTTTTGCCCACCGTGTTTGAAACATGCATGTGACAGTTTGCTTGGTCCATGTTTATAACTTGAGCATCTCCCGAAGAATCTACTTTCTTTTAGCCTATCAATACCTGGCAAAATGATCATGTTGTTAGGTTCACCCACAGTGTCAGGTTTTGGAATTCTGCTTTCTTTCTTTTCCTGTCCACAGAAGGTTAATCTTTTGTTACATATCTTACCCGTGTGTTTGTTATTTTGTTCAATAATGCATCTATCCAATATTTTATGTCGAAGTTATATGCCCTGGACATTTGTTCGAAAATGTTAAATATATTTGGTTTATGACCTAACTCCCTGACCATTCATATCAACAGAAGAACCCAAGAGCCCCAGACTTTAAGCACAAGAGCACTGGTGAGGCATTGTGGATTGATGGGAGGAACAACCCCAACTGGGTTATGTCTCAGCTGGCAGTTCTGGACTCTAGGATGGGTTCTCTGCAAGACAATGGGAGAAAATCAGTCTCCTATATGTACGCTGACGAGTTCATGACACTGGAATGAAACTAAAATGTATCTGTGAAGGATGAAGCTTCTCGGTCCCAACTGTTCAGCTTAACTATCTGTTATGCCGGAAGCATGCTATCGGGCTATCTATGATATCTCAATTTTGTTGTACATATTCAATGCAAGCTTATCTTGGTCTTGGAGTCGAGTGTGTTAAACTACATAGTTTTACGTACTCTGTAGTGTAGTAATGACAAGCTTAGGTAGACCGAATTGTACGCAGCCCTATTGTCTGACGTGCTGTAAACCGGTTCGTATGTTGCATGAGTTGAGTTTTTATCTTTTTTAGGCGACATGTTCTTTGAACTCAGATGATGCAAGAATATTGTCTCAGCTATTGTGTGTTGTGTCCAACCTAAACTGCGGGCTCATGTTTTTGTGCCCCACCTGATTTGTATTTGATGCGCAGGAGGCAGAGGGTATTACAGTACATAAACAGATCTAGAAGATAACAAAGCTTGTGCATGTCTAATCTACATCCACCTTGTGTATCTGGTTATCATGGTACACACGAAACCAGCAAGATACACGTAGATGTATCATGTATCTTGATACCGCTCTTGTTGGATCTGGTATGAAATGGTGCAGAAGAATCTGTGCCCAGCATTTTCTGTCCCTCCAGCACATGGACCTGCCGTATCTCCAGGCGTCTTGTACGCCAGCAACCATGCAACCTGCATCATCCATCCAACACGGTATCCTCTACCGCAAGACTCGAGTTTCTTTTTGCATTTCAGGCTGGGTGTTGACTGCTAGTATTAGCTTGTTTAATCATATAGAATCTTTAGTTTCTCCCGTCAAGGCACTGTTTTACTGTTGCGTTACTGTTTACTGTTCCTACCGCGCGTCGATCCTGGCCGTTCGCCCATCGCTGGCGCAGCCTCAGCCGTCCGTTCGGAGCCTTATCCTTTTCCCCACGCGCCGGCGCTCCCTCTCCTCCCCGACCCAGCCTCGATATCGCCCTCTCTCCCCGGTCCCCCGCACCGGCGCCATGCTCCCCCCGTCCGGCGTCCCGCCGCCCTGCTCCCCTCAACCGCGGAAGGCCAGCGCTGCCGGCCTCCGGAACGGATCGATCCACCACTTCCTCTCGCAGATTCGCGCCGTGCCGGTCCATCGCCTTTCCGCCATGGCCTTCCATCGCTAGGTCTTCGAGCTCGGCAACCAGCCTTGCTGCGGTGGAGCACGGTCTCCGGTGACTAACTGAGGCCCCGTCGTTGCTCGCTCGGCTCCCTCGCACCACATCTGCAAGCCTGCAAGTCTTCTTCGCCCGATCTGGAACCCCTCCACTGCGTCCCTAGCGGCATCGGCGTCTACCTCTCTCCCTGTCGCAGCTTTGCCGCCCTGCCAGCCACTCCTTCCTCGATCTCAGCCCTGCTGACGGCCGGCACGAGGGCATCAATTCGAGAGGTGAGTTCTCCCCACTTATTCCCCTAAATCGATTTTATTTCAGCCCCATCCCGAGTACTCCCACATGCTTTTCATATCCAGTATAAACTTACGACCTGTGCTGGTTCTTTTCCTGTAATTCGTTCTCTGTGTTGTATGGTGTAGCAGTAACGAACTACACATTTACTAGAGAAGATTAGAGATTTTGATCTACTTTGTTTTACAGGCTCTAAATCTACTACAGGAAGTCACCTTAAGGAGCTGGTCTCTAATTTTGAGCCGTAAGTGAATCTGCCAATAAGTTCTCTTCTTATTTCCCCCATCGACCATTCAGTACAGTTCTTTGAAGGTGCTGCTATGTTCTGTGTTCGTCAATCAGTTTGCTCCCATTTTCCATTCCGTACCGTCTTTCGATGTTATTATTGTTACAATCCTGTTTGGCTTGAGTTCTTCAACTTTCTTGACTGCTACATATATTTCTTTTAGAATAACACTTTATTCATGTACTCCTTTCCTACCGCCTGCTTATGGTTCTTTTTTCCCCTCACAGTTCAGTGGAAAAGAAGGTATGATTGCTGGCAGTGGAAAAATGGTGAAACTGCAGTGAAGACAGCCTAAAATAATGTATCCATTTTGCATCTTCATCTCATGATTGTTAAGGTGATCATCACTGCTATATAAATCATAGTTTATAATTCTACACGCATTCGTTCTGATCATCACTGCTCAATAAATTATAAGATGAACTAATAATCAAATTTTACGCCAGTGTAACATTTATTTGCTCCATGACACTTTCAAAGTGAAGGAGATAATCCAAGTATGGCTGATAATTGATTCAGTCCCCAAATGCTTCATTATTGTGATATGTGCCAAGAAAGAATTGGTGGTCCTGAAGAATAGCCCTTCAAATCTTTATCCTGTTTGTAAAAACTTTTGATGTTTTGCTCCACTTCTGTATCAAAAGACACAAAAAGGCAAATTTTACAGTTTGTTTTCTATGAATGGTACAGTGACTGTATGGACTGCTTCAGCACAGGGCATCATTCATCAGGGCATCTGTCCATTTATGAGCAGCACATGTGGTGGATCGTGTGATTTCTATTTGGTTTTTTATGCTCATTTACAACTTCGCTGCAGTTAAAGTCTTAGAGGTATGTTCCTCTTACAATGTTTGCCATTTACAACTATAATTCTAATCGTGGACTGAAAGAGTTGTTTGTAACTTTAGCCAGTTTCTATTAAAAAGAAGCTAAGATTTTTCTAACACCTTCAGATGGCGATGAGAAATAAGAAAAACAGTATTGATTCTGTATAGTCAAACTTCACCTTTGTTACGTATTAAAGCATTTGGATGCAAAAAACAGTGACACATCGATCAATAGTATCAGAGACCTGCAACAAATACCATGTTGGCACCTGCTACCTTAAATCCTTCCTCCATTTCGTGGGCATTTTTAATGCTTTCAATTTAATCACAGTGTTGCCTGCAGAGAGATTTTTAGTGATTACCGTCAGACACAGCTTCTTGATCTCATACTTCTCCCTTGCTGCATCGTATTTAAACTCTCATCGTGATAATTTTGTAGCTCATCATAATAACTAAGAGTTCATTTTTCCAGCCTGCTATGTACAATTGCAAGTTCAAAACTGAAGAACATACCCTCTATCTCTTCTCGGTATGGCAAGTTTTCAGCCTAACATGTTTTCCAAAGGTATGCTTCATGAGTTACAGTGCTATCAGGCGAAGTACTATGTTATGATCCTCTCAAACAATGCCTTATCGTAGATTGCTAAGTTGAATTTGAAGAGTGTTTTCCCTTTTCACTGGAATATAAGAATAATTTCTGCGCTATGCATATTTTAAGTGGCTGCTTCATGCTCTCTGTTTTGTAATCTCTAATCAGGAAAACAAGCACTTAAGTTAAGATGAAGTCATGTGGGTAACCTGCCATTTGTTATGTTTTTTTTACATGATTGTAATTTCATGATGTTGAAGCAAGCATGCCACAAACCATGTGAAAGTGTCTTTCAGGATTTCTCTGTGTACCCAACCTGATCCCGGCAAAAGAATGTATTCACATGACATTTTACTTTGCCAAAAAAGAAAAAAGGGAAAGATTAAAGGAACTCTTTGAGTTCATATTAAGTATCAACATTCAATTCCCACTTACTACTGAAGTATATTTGAGGTTCGATCACTTTTTTTGTAGGTCTGTATATAACATGTTTATTTTCATGGATGGTGATTTCAATAATTTTTGAAGCAGTTACTGACACGATGGATGACCTCTTGGATTGATTCACAGAAATATATATCTAGAGGAGGCCACATTATCTCTCTGCACTTTTCCCCTTGGATCATGTGCATCTCTTAGAACCCGATGTATGCATTTAACTTCTGTAAACATCTCATGGTTTATGCTTTCCAGAATTGGTTGGCCAATGTATTGTGAAATTGTGAACTTGAATGCTACCTACACATCAAGATTAATTTGTATGTTTTGTGGGATTAAAACTGACTATTGAATTGGTTTTCCTTCACAAGTTTGCTGCTGTGATAGAATATGTAGATGGTGCATCTTTTATCTGGTCAGCTTATAGCATATGTAAATGTTCAGTTGACTATAACAGTTAAAAGGAGAGGCTGCCCATCGATAATGTTGCCAACGATTACTTCCACATTTTTAATTTTCATGCTGGCAATATAACATCAATAGTGCCCGCAGCAACGCGCGGGGATCTCAACTAGTTTTTGTTATGATGGCCGGATAAAGACTTGCTAACCAATCAACGGACGAATCAATAATAACAAATCTTGTTTTATGATTGATGCCAATGGATGCTTCGATGAAGCTGTCATGTGCGCCCACATGCGGCCTGTCCACCCCTGGTTCGACCGGTGCATGTGTTGACAACAAAACCCAGGCAGGTCGTCGGCGCCCTGCCTCCTCTCTGTCCCTTGACCAGTCTCGGTGATAAGTTTCTTTCTCTTCTCGTTTGACTGAGCTCAGTCAAATTGGTTTTGGATCTCGCAATCAGCTGAGATCCAGTTTTAATCATCGTAGCTCGTTGTATTCTATACATGGACATGGCAATATGGCACACCGATTCGAATCGGATCGGGCCATTTTATTTCCAAGTCAATCCCTTCTAGAACATGGACTGAATTGAATGTTGAGGTGCAGCAAGTTGCCCTCCCTTTATGCCGTGCATATGATTTTGTTTAACTTGTTTACTGTTGTGAGGAAAGAAAAGAGAAATTATTGCTTTTATTTATATTTTGTGATGCCTATACGTTTGGTTGCCTTCTCTTTGGCATAGTTTGGTTTTTGCAGCACCTCAACTCCTCAAGGATGAGTATGACCTTACAGAGACAACTACTCCATCTGTTATTCCTTCGATGATATTAGGACAACCTTTTAGGCCCTCTTTGGAACGCGGGAATTTTTCCTATTCCTGTGTTTTTCCTGTGAACAGTCAACTGATTCCTGTGAAATTCCTGTACAATTCCTGTGAAAATCCTGCCTTCCAAAGGGGGCCTTAAACTCATTTTACCGAAGGGAGTAGTTAGCAAGCAAAGGGAAGCATGCTTGACATCTGAACGCAAAAGCATCAAAGTACATAATAGGATCTTTAATTAATATAGCACCTGACCGTTTTAGAGAGCGCTAGTAGAGGATCAAATTAAGGAAAACATCATGAGAAGAGCCGGAAGAGTTCAAGTAATCAACGAAGCTTTGTTTTTAACTGTGTTTCGTTTGTACAAACACATGGAGAGTTGAACTGAAACCTCCACGTCTCCTTTGTGCTGCTAACAAGACCTACATGTCTTACACCAGCAAAGCCACGCACACATCCATGTGCGCGCGCCTTGACGCACCAACAAGCTCATCCTTTGGCTTGGTGGTGAACCAGATCGATCGACGAACAAAAATAATAAAAGAGAAGAAGGTAAAAAAAAAAAGAAGCCCATGACATGCATGTTGTCCGGCCCTCATATCAGATCATCATATTTGTCTCGGTGATCCCAGGCCTGTGGCTTCAGATCTCTTCATGATCCGCAGCTTCTTGCAGGTGCCAGCGAACATCTCGAAGGGCACGTCTCCGACGAGCATGAGGTCGCCGTCCTTGTCCTCGTAGGTGACGGCGAACTCGGAGAGGTTGGCGGCGCCGCCGTTGTTGGAGGAGACGAACATGGCCTCCAGGGCCTCCCGGAGCTCCCTGTACCCCTTGTACATCCGCAGGTCCACCTTGCGCAGGTAGGGTGCGCCGTCCATGCTCACTTTCACGAAGGACGGTGTTGCTGCGTTGTTGCTGGCCGGCGCCGGCGCCGCCGCTGCCTCCTCTTTGTTGTTGACGGTCGGCTTGCTGATGCTCTGCTTCGCCTGCTGCTGCTGGAAGCAGCTCTTCCGGTACGACCTCACCGGTGGCCAACCAACGACTTGAGCCCTGAAAGAGAGGAGCCATGTATGTAAGAACCGGATCTAGATAGGAGAGACAGTTCTTCTGAACATAGGCTGCGTGATCTGAGGCTGCTACTCACTTGGCCACGGGCGGTGCTGCCTCGACGTCGTCGTGCTTGTTGGTGACCTCCTCGACGGCGGCGTCGAAGGCGGCGCGCTTCTTGCCCCTCGGCGTGCACGGCGGCGTCGCCTTGTGATCGTCGTTGCTGGTGCCCGGCAGGCCCAGCCTCAGCTCGGTGGCCAAGAGGTTGTCGGCCTCGGCGGCCTTCATGTAATCCACGGTGGCTTCCATCTCTTCTCTGCTTTTCGAATGAACTCCGATGATCCGGCCGGTGAGGATGGCTCGGTGTCTTTTCTCTTTCACGTCTCGTTCCCCTTGCACGATGTATATGAGAAGGAAATGAGCTTGTTGATGACTTGATGTGTTGGGTGGCTGGTGGCGTACGTGCATGTTTTATAGGAGCTGGGTCTGGGTGGAGGAGGAGGCGAGAGGCGACAGGGACACATGCATGCAGCGACGTCCTCGGCGTGGGCTAGGCTGTGGTGCGAGGGCGCAGCCACGAGGGCCGTGCCGGGTCGGCCGGCGACACGGCCGCCCCCGCGGATTCCTCGCCTCGACGGGGCCGTCGGATCCGGAAGCACACCATGTGGCCGGGGCCCGCACCCCGCTGGACTGGAGGATATATCATATATACATACACATATATCATATCTGTAGTGTAGTGTACATCTGTTTAATTAGGCCATACACATACGCTGGCTTGCCGTCCTTCAGTTGGCCATGATATGAACATGTCTCCAATTAATTCTTGCTTCATTAGTCGTACTACCGGATGGCATGGGCGCGTACGCGGTTTTCCGGGTCCCGGCCGGATTGATTTTGTGTTCAGTGGAACACATGGCGTGCTAACTAGTTGTCGATCGATCATCCCCGTTCCGGTTCTTCAGACTTTAGGGGTCCAATTCCAACACATTGTTATTATAGTACTAGTTTGATATATATTAGCCTG
Source organism: Eragrostis curvula (assembly GCA_007726485.1). NCBI lineage: Eukaryota > Viridiplantae > Streptophyta > Magnoliopsida > Poales > Poaceae > Eragrostis > Eragrostis curvula. The sequence goes on from RWGY01000989.1 coordinate 30,686, forward strand.
AAATTCAGTTTGCTTGATCGGTTGGCTAGGGCCTAACCTGATACGGATCCGATAATAACCTGGTTCTATAACTAAACTATAAGATCATCATGATTTATGGAGGAAAAAAATAAATTAAAACAAGCGCCGAATGATTACAAGCTATGGCTATGCATGATTACAGATATTGGGGGAGCACCTCTCGCGCACTATGCGCTGTGCACTTTCGGCCCTGTCCATCGTATGCATCGCGGGATACGTGGGAACTGTCCATTGCTTCCTCATGCAACAAAGCGTCCATCCCTCCTGGTTCTCGTAGATCTTGGCGTAAATGGCACCCCAGGTTTATCATTGCATGCGTCACTTTTGTGACTTGGACTTCAAGGCTAGGCATAGGATCAGAGAAATATTCAAAATCTGTCGTTCTTTCGTCTACCGTACTACATGCCAGTGCATCAACAGAAGAAAAGGTTTTACAAGGGTCTACACTGCACTATATATTTATTTTGTTGGCGTTGTCTGCAAAACCATTTTACTACCTCCTCTATTATTCTTTAACTTAAGCTAACCAACGCTGACAATGAAAGAATGGAGTGGGTATGGCACTTTTCATCGACATTTATATGGTGCTTCAAAGAAGCAAAAGAACCCTAACATGTATATATGATAAAAGCCAACTGAGACCGTGTTTCTTATGATCTAATTAAAAGAAATAAAAAAGGAAGCAAAACCAACCATTCATTGCTTGTGGGTCAGTAGAAGCTCCCTCAAACAAGAAAGTGGATTTTGTACTCACATAATCCTCCCCTCTCCTCATCTAGCTAATTCACTTTCCCCACTTCTTCAACCACGCAATGGATTGTATTGTTCGGCAAATCCCTCTTCTTCTTGTTGTTGCCACTTTTGGTTGGGTAAAGGTCTAACAAAGTCTAGTGGAGTTGTTTGTTTCAAAGTCTTCACACAAAGCAACCACTGTTTTGGGTTGTGCTATAATTTCCTAAACAAAGTACACTCATTAAAAATTTGATGGTCCCCTTGCGTAAAGATTTGGCTCATAATGCGGTATCATGGAAGTTGCTGGAGCAAACTACCCTTTTGGAAACCATGTTTAAATTTGAATTAAAAAAAAAGCAAAAAGGTAGTGCTTTCGGAAACAAGCATGTCTTCTAGGGCAAATCGATGTTACAATTCTCATGTTTTCCTTTAAAGGGTTGTTTAAATATTTGATAGGGCAGGTATCGACCCAATGCTGCCCTTGAGACAATTAATCGGTGGAGAAATTTATTTATTGAGTTTCCTTCGTGCAGAGTCTGTAATTCATCCCTATTCGTCCAAATAAGCACACCATGCATGAATCGTTATGGTATCCCTTTTGTAAATGTTTTGGTTTAGCAATATGTACCATCCTCCCTATCTGGCAGCTTTGGCACCATGTCAACTGTTCCTAGTAGGAATGTATAGCTACGTCACGAATCATAAAACACGAGATCAATGGTCATGAAAGGTTGCCGATGGTTTATAGTTACTCAAGCGATAGAATACATATCTGGACGTCATGTCAAGAACAGGGGCCAAAACGTATCGGACTGATAGAATGGACAAGACTGTAAGGTACGTACGGCCATACCGTCTATTAATCAAAATTAACATTAGTACAGGTTATAGGCCACGACCTAGCTACCCAGCCTAATCTGGCTTCATTCTTTTTTGTTTATAAGGTTTTGAGAACTCCATATGCTCCTGATGTCGACACATGCATAGCAGTACTCCATGACGGAAAGGATTTGTTTTTGCAGCTAGCTAGGTCGTGTGTGTTATCCCATATGATGAGTTCCTGTTGTCAGCATCAATAGATCCAATGCAATCTAAGCTGTGATAAGTTTCTTAATGGTAAATAATCTAGCTACCTTGAAACGATCAAGTTGCGTACCTAATTAACGCGCTAGAATCAAGGCTGATTCCCTGTCACATTGCTACTGTCCATGATTGGATAAGTGTATGCATATTATCAAAGCCGCCCAGTACCATTTGACTGTTGGCAGATGCCTTCTGTTCCTGCAACCTCATGCAGAATATAGCAAAATGCTTCTGATAATTGGGCCTCTAAACTATGCTTCAACTGTCGTACACGATTAAAAAATGATATTATTAATCTTCGTTTCTCAAGCTGTGGTGTGTGCTGTTGATGTCTCCCCAGTACTGAAATAAAATTCCTTGGATTCCAGGCGGTCTGCCGCATATGCATGCATATGATTCTGACAGCTGCACCGACTGAAGTGTTGCATAGTGTTGGCATTGATGAAATGCAATTGGACTTGCTTTGTTCGATGTATTAAATACAACATCTGGGTTCCAACTATTAGCGCAAAGGCTCATGTTCAGTTAATTTTCTATTGGCAAGATGCCATGTGTTGTGATAACCTCCTACATCAAGCATATTAACAAATGTATTTGCCGGTGTGAACCATACATTGTGGGTTCTTTATTTTGCTCCTATTGTGAAGCATGTAGTCAGTTATTCATCTTCTGTCCGTTGTCCTGTGTATTCAACTATATGGAGTACCGGATGATTGTGTGTTCGCACCCAGATTCAGAGAAAACCGCTTCTCATGGGAGTGCCCGTCCACACTACTAAAGTAGGAAGCTGGATGGCAACCAAGCCTTTCTACTCGTTTCTCTTTGCCAAATCTATACTTCTTGACCATGGATTATGTGTCGTGTCGTTATACTCCACATTATGTAAAGGGAGAAAAAAAAATAAGGTAGTGTTCATATGGGATCGTGTATTCTAAACACCATATGTTCGTTAGCTTTGTAACTGCACAGGATCATTGAACCTGTCCACACTCTAGCTTCTACACCAACAAATCAAGTAAGGGCATTCAAAACAGTCAGTCTTTGAACTTCCCAATGTTATATTATGTAGCCTTCATATCATTTTCAATCATTTTAGTCCAAGGTTTTAAGCTCCTTTTTTTCCTGCGAGGTATTTAAGCTCCTAACGAGCATTATTTTTTAGTCAAATGTATTTAAACATCTAACCAGGAAAAGAATCTATACACTCAACAATTCAGGTTCGAAACTTCCCTTTGTAGCATTTCATCCCTACGGGAAAGACTAGTTAGTGACCACAACACAGTTGTGCTTCAGTCATGGGGCGAAAATGGATCAAGATTACTAAGTAGGAATGATCTTAATTATCCATACGTCTTTACAAAGCAAGTTCAAGATCAGAACGTATATACTTGTCGACCAAATGCAGTTTGATAGCAAACCCTTTGTGGGATGGTCATGGGGCCAGAGACAACAATCAACAGTCAATATTGCCTACATATTCTAGATGGGGTGTGGGCAATGACACAAAAGCAAGTAATGTTTATTTTTTTATTAAGATTATTGAGATGTGGAGTACTCATAGTTTGGGCAAAGGGACGGATAGAAGTGCATGGTCTATTACCTAAATCCAGCTATATGTTGTCGATGCATTTTATTTTCTATGGAAGTTGGAAAATCTAAAATGTCAGAATTATTTGTTTTGTCCGTGAATATATATATTCTAACCTACTAATTTTCAACTCTTTTACATATTATCGTGTTATGAAAACAAGGTTCCCAAAAACAATGTCACAGGATTCCTAGATCAATAAAATTGGAAGAGAAACAATATATTAGAAAGCATCTCAATAGTCAAGATAAAGAATCATATTGAATCTCAATGCATGCATAAGAAAAAAAAAATCCTAAAGCAAATAAAATATAGATCATTCCCCTAGTTTTCCAAATTAGTCAAAAGAAAAGAAGTGTTGGCTCTTTGTGATAGATTAAGCTTTTTAATTCTATATGCTTTAATTTGATTGATACAATGTATAATAGAAATTCAAAAGATATTATCATGATCAATTTCAACCACTATTGATTCTTCAGCTAATAAGTACAAGGACATAAGCATTGTTTGAATCCACCTCCTAAACATTAACTGGCTAAAGTTTAGTCAATTTTGGATCCAAACGAGGTGACTAAACAACCTCCTAAACATTAACCAGCTCTCCTCATAATGTTTAGTCCACTAGTCACCTCAACTTGGCAAAACATAGGGCAGAGCAAGAAAAGCCCTTTTAGCCACATAGTTTAGCCAGGGATTCAAACATGTACCTCTTAAATTAACTAGCTCAGCCTTCGAAGATGCTCAAAGAGGTAGGGTTTGCGTAAGTGTGTTCATAGGGGTGAGTGTGCGTGCGTTGTGAGTGTCTGAGTTGTAATATGTAATCGTAAAAAAAAAATAAGTGGCTAATAATGTTTAGCTGGCTAAACGTTAGCCGGCTAGAGGATCCAAACAGGAGTATAGTATTATTCATTGAAGACATTATATATTGTTTTGACAGACAATTGAAACCTTATATGATCCGGAACGTCATCATCTTTGGTTTGAATTGAAACCCCGTTACAAAATTTTGGCTCCGCCACGAACACCAGTCTCTAATTGATCCCTACTCGAATACCCAACGCTGCAGCGGCCACCGTTGCGCTGCCATCGCCGGTAGGTGACCGATCGATCGATGTCCTTCCAAGATGGCACAGAGTGGAGACTCGAGATAAAGCAGGCAGTTTTTGCCTACTGCTGCGAACAGCTGTCATGCCGGAATGTGCGTTACATAAGAAAAGTGTTCAAAATGTACTGTATACCCACATACACGCGAAGCAACAGTAGGATGCGTACGAACAGTATATAGCCGTGCAGCGTCGAGATTCCTGCCGGGGAGGTGAAAGTTTTTTTTCTTTATGATGAAAGTAAGAAGAAACCGGAGCCCTTCATTGTGCTGCCGTCAGAAGTACATGGATCGATCACTACTAGTAGCGAATGAAACAGCAACATGGCCTGGTCACGAGGCCGCAGCTGACGTACGTACGTGTGCGCGGCACACGCGCCCGTGTGATCGGCGTCGGGACGGGCCATCCAGGCAGCACGCGCAGACAGGCTATGGACCCAGGCAGAGCAACACTCGTGCGGCGACAACGTACATCAGCGGGACTGATTGATAAGCCGAGGTAAAGCTTGCTCCGACAATTGCTCGATGAGGTTGGTTCGAAATGAACCTGAGCATCGTCTAATCGGTTGTTGCTAAAAGTTCGAGTAAGCTCCAGCCAAGCTAATAATACTGGGACATAAACACGTGGGACAAATACACCATTCAGGCTTGAGCTCATTAAGCTTTGTGTTCATGATCTACCTCTAGTACTCCTTGCAAAAAATAAAAAAAATAAAAGTTCAAGCTCCAGTACGCGGAGATCATATGTCATCACAAAAACAAACTGTGTGATTAAAGAAAAAGAAAAGAAGGAAAAATGCTTTGATTTTTTTCAGCGCAATTTTTCTGATGAATAATTGAATACAATGTTAATATCACTCGAAATCTTTAGGTTATACTTCCTCTGTTACAGAACTGTAAGGATATTTATGGTATTGTCAAAGTCGAACAAATATCATTTTTAAATGCCAATAACATTTTTTTAAGGTTGACAATATTAAAATATTTTTTTTATATATTATGTAACTATATATTTCTATTTCAAAATAGGATGCGTATATTCTATAGCTGGCTACAAAATAGTTTATTTTTATTCTGTGGCCATTTTTGTTTTATGACAATTTTCTTCATGAATTGTTTAATTTAAATGAAATTTACGACATCACGTTCTAGGACACGTGTCGCACGCTAAATTGCGATAAAAGTGTAGTAAAGCACATCACAAATTATCGTAAATCACTATAGTCATGTGTCGTAAATTATGATAACACAAAACACTATTGTGTGGCTGGCTACAAAATAAGAGGTTCATACATATAATATTGGACAAATATGATATAAAGTTTGGCTTTGACTAAACCCATAAATGCTTACATTTGTAGACAAGGGGATTAATTTCTAAGTAGTCATATTTTGTTGCTGAAACTTGTTGCCCTAATATACGTTATAAACAATGATTAAAAAATCTTTTATTTAAATCCCTACACAATACTTACATGTGAGGTCTCTCTCTCTCTCTCTCTCTCTCTCTCTCTCTCTCTCTCTCTCTCTCTCTCTCTCTCTCTCTCTCTCACACACACACACACACACACACACACACACACACACACACACACACACACACACACTAAATGTTTCTCTACAAAAGACAACCAATCTTATAGGATACTCTTTCTCATAGAAGCTTATGACCACCAAATTAGAGAAAAGCTATGTCCCATGGTTAAAAGATAGTTGAAAGCTAAAGATCCCTATGAGACATGAGTTATCTCCATGGTTTGATAGTGAAATTGCTCCTTCAACAAATGATTGTACGTCATCTACAACACCAGGAGTAGCTTGATGTACCATGAATCCAAATGGTGAACTCTCAACTTATCCCTATGTAAGTTTCATGGCCATTATAGCATGAAACTCCCCAAGGCATGACTGTTTGGGTGATCGAGGGAAAACCATGGATGTGACTAATAATGTGTGTGGATGCAGTAAATATTCTATCTATGGTCACATTGGTTGAGTGAGAACCAATCTCTTATTCATATATGTGGATGATTGGTTGCCTCGATGACGGATGATGACAAGGATCAAGAGCTTGATGACTGTTATAGTTGAAGGATGGATCAACGCTAAGGACAAGCTAGTGTGATCACTTGGTGTAGTTAATAGGCTTTGAGTCCACAGGAAAAAACCAGACTATCAAGGGAGATCGAGTCATTTCTCTTAGGTCACACTAGTGGTAGAGGAGTTTTGATGCTAGGTGAGACTGCACGAGCTAGCGTGCTACTAGATGCTTCCACCTCGCCAACCTACAGGGGAAGTGATTCCTAATATATGACTATATGAGTGTTTCTTTTGATCCATTATACTCTGAGGGCTACTATAGAGGTTAAAGTGACTTACACGTGTTGTGAGAGAGGTACTGTACAGGACATTGATCCCACATGTTGGAGAGAGAGACAACTTTATCCGCAGACACCAGTGGGACGTGGATAGGATACTTCAACACGAGGAGTTTGAAAATTTGTGATCTCATTTTGTGCCAGCTTGAGGATATCCTTAGAGAGGCACTAGGAGCTCATCAAATGATGATTGGTCCCTATATTTTCACTTGCTGAGGAGGATGAACATCATAACCGATGAGGATTATATTCATTACTATGTGCCACTTCTCTTAGCACACCATTCGAGCCTACAAATGTCAGAGTTGGAAATAGAGCTTCCACTTTTTAGAGCAGTACATGACAACCGTTTCAGACACATGATCCTTCTCTCACCGACTGGATGTGATGTGACCTTACAAACATACTTGAGGGAGCACTCCTAGAGGATGGTGTTTTGTGCATACTAGTGAGGATACACCTATCTCTGGGACTGCCATCGATACGGCTCTACTTGCTAGACTTGATATAGGATCTAGACAGAGAAGGCTGCACGGACGAAGATTCTAGCTGAGGAGGCAAGATTTGCTGATGGGGGAAAAGTACATCCTTGTGGATGCAGGAGCATCATGCGTACACAAAGGACACAATAACATACGGTGATATGATACGGTGCATCTTATGGTGACTCACCCCTACGCAATGGCTAGTCAGAGACAAGTCATTATTTGCTATGGTGATATGGAGACTGTATGATACGGCAGATCATATGTTCTAGCCTCTTGGAGGCGCCTTTGGTCATTGTTACCACTGGGGAAATACTTTGGGAGTCAAGAAGAAGCAAGGGAACCACTTGAGGAAGAGTTTGGAGAGAAATTTTAGTGCTTGACAGGGTTGAAGAGCATCCATCAACCTCTAGTATTAGTGTGATCATAGAGAGGAGATTTGGGTTTTTTACCCTTTAGGAGTTGGTGTTGAGCCTATGTGCTGAAGTCCGGCACAAGTTTGTACACGGTATTGGAGTTTCCAGTGCAAATAAGCATCACTAGTGAGTACCATAGGCTCCACACTTGGATCGTTTTCTCGGAGGGAGCATTCCCAGTGTCTGGTAAGACGTGCCCATGACTCCACTCAAGAAGTGGTGGGTGTTTCAAGAAAGAGAGCATTGCCTTTCGTGTTGCGGGGTGGAGTCCTTGATTTCACTAATAGGGTGAAGCGTGCTCTTGAGGACATCACCGGCTTGAGGAGTGGAGCGTACTACAAGAAGGAATCACCTTGTAGGGAGGGTGTCAATAGGGAGGGGGTCAAGAATCCAGCGAGAGTGGCGTAACATGGAGTAGAGGAAGGCAGTGGAGGAGTAAAAAGAGGATTGGTGAACGAGGAGGTAGAGGGCGTGGAAGAAAGAGATTAAAGTTGGTGGCAGATTTAAAGGAGGTTGGCTACAATGTTGTGGTTCGTACTCAAGGTACGATGAGGCAGGGGGGTCCATGGTGAAAATTTATGACCTCATCAAAGACCTTTGGTTCTTGGTTGGTCTAACTCTATGGCACATGAGTCCCCTGCCAATCCATGACTTGACCACAAGGTGGAGGCGTGTGCTTGATTAAGGGTGAGCTGCCATATGGGGGGCATGATGAGTAGGAGCACATCCAACAAGGGCTGCCGGCCCCTTAGAGACACCCCCTCACCCAAAGTGTCATGTACTTTTTTTGACAAGAAAAACTTGAAACAATGGAGTTTGCAAGGGAACAAGAAGAGAAACAGGGGCGGAGAAGGGAGGAAGAAGAGAGACATGGATGCTCAACATACTCCCCCCCCCCCCCCCCCCCCTACCTTTTTCTTTGCATTCATCATGGGCCATATGAGAGGGACGATGAAGAAGAGAAAAAACTGGTCAACTTGTACATAAGTATTTGGTTTTATTTATTTTTTCTTGAGATTAATATTGTGTTGTCAAGGCCTTATGAATAAAAGGTGTACACTTCTTTTGCTAGCCAAATATTAGGATGAACTATTCTATACATCGGAAATGCGGCTCATTAGCGAACTACGACCACTGGCGAAGCTAAATGGAAGGACCCTGGTGCACCGGCATCAGGTAAACTAAAAATTTACCACCATAACTCTTATGTTTAGCCGTTTATGCACTCATTTTAGCCCATACTTGGCGGCAGGGCACCACCAATAGACCATGACTACTCGGATGAAATTGCTTAGCTAAAATTTAAGGTAAACAACGTCATCAATTTAAGAATAGAGGCAATACTCATTTGTACATAACTCTCCAATCCAACACTAGATGTGTTATATGAGATTGTATAAATCCGATTGGACGCACATCAATTTAGATATATACCCAAAATTCTAAACTGGGCAGCAGCTTGCGCCATTACAATGGCATAAACGGGATCACAATTTTGCCAAACAGCCTTCGCCAGAGGTAAAATCGTCTTTTCCTACCTCCGTTACCTGCTGACTGATGGAAAATATTCATTCATGGCATGCACGGGACCGAGATTGCAACCCGCTGGCATCTTTGGGATACCCACTTTTGCGATGGCATATTCAGGATTGCGGAAAATTAATTGCAAAATTGGCCCTTTAAAAATAGAGGCAGTACTACTCATTAGTACATGACTCTCCAATCCAACACTAGATGTGTGATATGGGATTGTATAAATCCGATTGGACGCACATCAATTTACATATACTAGTAAAATTCTAAAAGTTTGGGACCAAAATGAGTTTTGCATTACTATGACACTTTCATGTTCTTACTATTATATACGCCGAACCTCTTTAACCATCCATCCACCAGCCTGCCATTCTTTCTTGCATCTTGCCTGCTGCTTCTGCCTCTGCGCTTGCAAACCAAACCCAAAGCTACACACAAAGAAAAACGAAACTCTGCTGCGCGCATTGGAGCGGCGGCGTAACCAATGGCGGGCCTCGGGTTCGAGGAGACCGAGCTCCGGCTCGGCCTGCCCGGCGGCAACGACGCCGAGGAGGCCACGAGGAGCTCCGGCAAGAGAGCATTCGAGGAGACAATTGACCTCAAGCTGAAGCTGGAGCAGCCGGCACCGGAAAGGGACGAGGACGAGGAGGCAGCGGCAGCCGACGTCATCCCCGCCGCGGCTAATTCGCTCTCGTCGCCGGCCGCCTCCGTCGCCACCGGCGGTGGTAGCATGAAGAGGTCGCCGAGCCAGAGCAGCGTGGTCACCGCCGAGCTGCCGGACCCCGAGAAGCCTCGCGCGCCAAAGTACGTTCTCCTCCATCTGCTCTGCATGCCTCTGCTCCATCGTGTCATGCTTAAACATGTATGTGTTGTTCTTGTCGCTGATAATTAGTTAGGCTACGTTAATTATCACGAGAGCTCACCAAAATTGGCAATTATCATCCAAACTTTTGTACACAAGGCATGCTTCTTTGCTCGAAAAGCCATTTACATAATTTCTTTGCTTAGGCCAAGCACATATTTGTTTTTTCTTCTCAAACATCCGAGAAATTACAGAAAATAGTTCTTGCAAAACAGCTGCACTTCATTTCAATCCCTTGTTGCACCTTAGTAACATGTGTTGGAAGCGTTCAAAGCAGAGGACCGATTTTTGTGGCATATGCTCGAAAAGAACTAGTTTTGGACTTGCATTCCGGGAACATATCGATCTTGAGTTGTCCTGGATAGGATATTCATTCAATGATGGATGAACAGTCAACAGCGCAAAGAATAGACTCACGGGCAGCATGTACATGCATGTGAGGCATGGAGCCATGGACCGGGGCACTGCAGCCATGGTGCCGACATGATAAAAGCGGGCACTCATTTTTCCTGCAAAATGTTTCTTCTCCCCTTTATGATCTTTATCGTATCATTAATTATGGCATCTTAATTAGGATAGCACGATCTATGTACGTTTAGGAGAAACAGTGTATATTGTTCGTGTTCCGGAAACTATCTGATTGTTTTTTTTTTTGAGATTAACTATCTGATTACTAGTCATTGTGCACTGATCAGAAGCTAAAACAGAACTAGTACATCTGTGGCCAAGTTATGCTGCCAGGGAAATACGATAACATAACATTGACTACTTTAAGAAAAGGATGAATCTGTGGTCTGAACAGCACTTGGTTTGATGGAACAGGGCACAGGCGGTGGGCTGGCCGCCGGTCCGATCCTTCCGCAAGAACATCCTCTCCGTCCAGTCAACCCAGAAAGGCGCCGGCGCCGGCGTGGCGGCGTTGGTGAAGGTGAGCATGGACGGCGCGCCGTACCTGCGCAAGGTGGGCCTGCGGATGTACGGAAGCTACCATGACCTGTCCAAGGCTCTGGAGAAGATGTTCAGCTCCTTCACCATTGCTGGTACGTACTACGTATGTACGGTTAATTATTTGCAGGCTTACAGATAACATGGCTGCTTGTACGGTGGTTGTGTGTAAGGTAGCATTCGCCCCTGGATTCTTGCTATAATAATGGATGAAACCATGGCTGGCATTGTCCCACGAGCTCGCTCGTAGACACGTACGGGTGTCGGCATGTACGTGTACAGCTGTACGATAAGATACGGCCGACCATGCCTTGTGATTGGGTCGTTGGTTAGTTAATGGTCGACGGATACGTTCTGCTCTGGCTGGTTCATGATTTGAAGTGCTGTGTCCATGTTTATTATTTCCAGTTGAGATGCTATTTCGAATCGCAGCAAGATAACGCTAAGCTGTCTGTGATGCTTCTTCAGGCAGCTGTGGGTCACAGGGGATGAAGGACATGAACGAGACCAAGCTGGCCGACCTGCTGAGCGGCTCCGAGTACGTGCCGACGTACGAGGACAAGGACGGCGACTGGATGCTCGTCGGCGACGTCCCCTGGGAGTAAGCGCCGCCGCCGTCGGATAAATAATCTCATGTTCTGACCGATGGAACGACATGCATCTTCTTACTTCTTCTGGAAAACTGCAGGATGTTCGTGGAATCGTGCAAGCGCCTCCGTATCATGAAAGGATCGGAAGCCGTCGGCCTTGGTCAGTCACTGCCTCAACAGAACTTGCTTTGTTGTACCGCCATCTGATAGGTTCTTCACTTGCTTCAGAGTCTCACGCTAACGAGTTGTTTGGTGTGTGTTGATCTTTCCAGCACCGAGGGCGATGGAAAAATGCAAGAACAGATGCTGAGGAATGCATATTTGCATGCGTCCGGTATTAGCTGCAATGACACTGCTCTGCTCTTCTATGTATCATAATTAATATAGTATTATAAATTTACTACCATGTACGTCTGTCGTATTGTCTCAGTGAAGGCATGCTCATGTGTGTTGCAAGTGCTAAGTTTCAACTTGTTATAGATGTGTAGTACATATATACGTAACAAAGATGGCATTGACGTCTACATGTCATTGTTACATTACATACCCACTCTTTGTTTTCACGCAATCTTATATTTACTAATTGGAGGCTCCTTTCGGTGCCTCCACATTAATCGGAGAAATTTTTTAGAAATTACCAAAAAAAGCAAAACATCCGGCCATCTATTTAAATGCTTAATGATCCATATCGGAAAAAAAAAATCTAAAAATTACTGCAAAAAAGCAAAACATCCGGCCATCTATTTAAATGCTTAATGATCCATAACCGTTGGATCTTATATAACTAGCAAATACCTCGCGCGTTGCCGCGGGTAGGTCCCAAACACTCATATATGTATAACAATATGGAAAGAAAGGGTTAGAAGGAAATCATATCCAATATATATGGAGCTACAAACATAGTTGTTTCTTAATAGATGGTAATTGGTATCTTAGGCTATGAGTACTTAGTACGTACATAATATGGTTGTGATAAAGTACAACAAATATGTAGGGTCTGCACTATGCTGTTGCCAATCTCCGACAATCTACGCAGCTGAAAAAACATCAATCATGTGAATGGATGAAGAGTAGAATTTAAAAATACTTAGGTATGGAAAGGGACCAGCCAGAAGAAAAAACTTAGAAAAATGTTGTAAACAATTATTTAGATTAAGAATGTAAGAGTCTACATCTTCATGGAGTTATGAATATTTCACTTTGGTTAGCAGTCTTGGTTCTCTATGTATTTTGTAAATAGTGTAAGTGTAGAAATTTCACAACCAAACTGTGATTCAATACCTTTGTAATATGCAATGATCTCAATTTAGGATTCTTATAAGAGAACGATTCAACGAAATTAAATGCAGACTGCTGCTTAGCTTTTCAGTAAGTGCTGGGTATGCTTCATAGTATGGTTAAAGGTATATAGTAAGCTGAAAAATCACATCACAAATGTATGCCTATTTATAAGTCATGAAGCGATGGGAGAAAAAAAATTCTAGGTTACAGTGCATAAAGAGAGGCAGGCAGTAAACTGCAAAGTTCCATTCTGTGAATGAGGATGTCATTAACTTAGGAAGAATGGTTCTGCATTTGGTGGTACATTCATGCCAATCGTACAACTTACCATTGCGTAAATCGAGAAAAGGGGTTCAGGACACGCAAATAAATGAGGTTCCAAACAATTTTGCCACTGAATATGAAAGCTAAGAGCACACGTACTTAAACTGACCATAGATTTTAGAGACATCTTATTATGAAGATGAAAAACAGGCTATTTATTGTTCTTTTCTATCACAATAAATCTTTATGCATGGAAGTTTGGAGCAAGCATCAAACCTTGTAGAAGAGAACATCCGGAAGTAATATCTGACAGCATTTGTAATGTTGGTCCAGCAAGCTAATCCAAAGATGTGAATGTGTATGAAGACGGAAACAGTATCCAAGACATGGAAAATTCTATTAGAATAAAGGATAGAATGTATATCATTCCATCTTTGTATATGCATTGCTTACAGAATTTATAAGTTCAAATGAATCTTAAAAATGAAGGATGAGAAAAATAAACAGGGAAACAAAGAAGTGTGGAAAGTTGAAATATCTAATGAATAAGATTTGTTCATACAACTACACATATTGCAAGATTTTCATTATCCAGCATTGACAGCCTACCATTATGATCATATCTTACCCTCTAAGGTGATTACAGTTCCAGAAAAGTACCAAGCAGTCTAAAAGCAATTGTATAACGCGGAAAGGATTTTTGCATTCCTGCAGAAAGAAAATAATGGTTTTCAAATTCAAATCAGCAATTGGAATAATATATAATTTCTACGTTTTCTTAGCATCCCCTTTATAATCAGTAAAAGTAATAGGTTTTACTAATATAATCAGGAAAAGTAATCTGTTGCTTAGCATCCCCTTTATCTTGCTGCATACTGAGGTAATCCTTTGACCAGTTAGCTGCAGTTAACATAGCTAGGTAGCTACAGCCCTGCATAGTAATTATGAACTGCCAGGAGGCTACTGGTTGAAAGTCTAAAATTGTGAGGAATTATATGGTTCAACAGTTCATGAAGGTAATATTATTCACTAATAAAATAAAAAAGGACGTGTTGCACTTCCGAATATATCAATACCATCGAGCTTGCAGTAAATGAAACTTTCCTACACTTTTGACTCTGGTCATTTTATCTTAGATTTAACAGCGCCACATACCTTCATAGCTTGAGTAACCTTTTAGATCAGATTCCCGGAATTGACCAAACGCACGGATCAGATTGATTGTATAGCAACCAATTATAAGCAACACTCATTCAATACGCCATTAACGATCGGAAAAATTTAGCAAGTGAAAGTTTAAGTCCATGTGTTTTGCAAGCAAGGGTAGAAAAGTTATATAAGTCGAGTGGACTGCAGTTGCTGGTTTCATAGAAATGAACCAAGCAAAATCATTTAAACATCGTATACTGCACCTTCTGGCATGACATTTTTCAATTTACCTTGCTTCATGTCAGCTCAGTCTTTAGTGCAAAGCTCACACATGGTTGCAAATGTCCTGCAAAAAAAAACAAAAATATTTTGTTCACCAAATTGAAATGAAATGTGGTCATCTACTATGCTCAGGTACTGTAATTTCTCAAGATTCACATTGTGAAGTCACAACTAAAAGGTAGAATATCAAATTGAAAGTTACGATAGCATCAACATCTTATTGCTATTTATGTATACTATAAACAGAAAGAGGAGTTTCCTTCGGGGAAAAAAAAACAGAAAGAGGAGATGGGCAGACCTCACACGCGCCCAATGTCCCGCTGCTGGCCAATCTTGTCTCTGGCATCTGCTGCTGTGCTTCCAGATTGCCCTCATTGCTCACCACACAGTGTACCAGGCGGGGACTGCATTGGATGGGCTTAGCACAGGCAGGATCTCCGAGGCATCAGATTACACAGTAAAGAGATTTAGGATCTGCGAGAGCAATTAAAAAGGAACCACGGAGGAGATTGTACAAACCGGGAGCATCGAATCGACCCGATTCAGATCAAGAAAGCTTACTGTGCTGGACGGTTCGCAGTGCAGAAAAGTTGGGCAGCGGGAGACAGGAACGGTAGCCTACGGTGGGTGTGGGAAGGAGGGGTGGGGTGACGCTGTGCTTGCAGACGACGCCGGGGCGAGGATGCTACCCTAGTGTACCGTCGCTTGAAGCGAGGAGACGCGGGAGCCGGTCTGCCGGTGGCAAATGGGAGGGGGAGAGAGGGCGGCGGCGATGGAGAATGGCAGGGGCGACGCCTTGGTAATACTGGAGCTGGGTACGGCGACTTGCGATGAGAGGGATTGACGTCTGACCAATGTGGCACCAGGCAAACCGCCGGTGTATGCGAGGGGGTAGGCAGCCGGCGGCGCAGGGGAGGATCGGAGGCCGAACCTGAGATGTGGCAGGGGCAGGTGGCTGAGGTGGGGATGGATTGTGAGGGGCGTGCGGTCGAGGGGATGAGGTCGCTGGACGCTTCGAGTGGATCCTTGCGTGGCTGCAAGCCGACGGAGCGCTGCAGGATCAGACGGCTCTGAAGAGATGCTACAGGACTACAGTAAAACAGTAGAACAATAGACTTGTGGGGCCCGTCGGCAAGAACTGAGAAACTAGTATGATTTGACATATGTTCAATTGGGTTTGAAATTTTAAAATAGACATCTATTTACTATTTCTTATCATTCCGAATTTAGTTATTTTTGGACTCATGATGGTATTGTGGGTAAATTAGTAATAGAAATTAAAGATATTTTAAGCTATTTTTCGTACTCATAATAGCATCGTGAGTAATTTAGATATGGGTATGAAGGGGATTTTTCTTATTTTTATTATTCTGAATTTAGCTATTTTTGGGCTCAAAATGGCATGGTGGGTAATTTAGAAATAGATGCGAAGGGTATTTTTGCCATTTTTCATACTTCACCTCACGTGAGCCTTCCAACCTAGGTCATAAGGAGTTCTCAAAACCTACCCTAAATTACATCTAAATCAACCTCTAATGAAATTTCATTGGGGCCACGGAACAAGCTTCATTGCTATTGGCTAGAAAAATCATGCCGCCCGTTTCCCCAATCTCGAATGAGCTGCCATGCATGCTCCTCATGCCGCCGGCGTCCCAGTCACAAACATGCATGCTATCACGTCTGCGACAGGATTCACATACGCGCCGATCCGCATATGTGCCCGCCTTTTGCCTTTGAACGCTCAGGGTGATTACCCAAGCAATCTGATTGGCCGCGGCATCGTCGATCTGCAGCAAAGTTGTCAATAACAAGGGCAAGCAGGAAACCAGCATGTTCGATGTGCTTCAGGTGGGATTTGTCTGTTACAAGGATGATCGGAGCATAACCTCACTTCTGTTGTTGCCGTGCTGACATGATTCCTTCCTGATCCTTCCAGATAAGAATACATGCATGAACTAGGAAACAATCCAGGGCTCCACTTGATAATACGGCGATAATGACAAGCAGTAGTCCATGACGAACTGAAAAAAGGCATGTAGAATTGCAAAACGCTGTAAGAAGAATACATTGCTCAATTCCGATCATGCTGCCACTGATCTGCTAGTCAACGATAGCCAAAGGCAAGAGGAAGGAAACAAGCATAGGAAGAGAGGGAAGGGAAACTCAGATCAGAGAATCAAGATGATAGAGCTTGCATACTCGCTGAAGGTTGAAAAGCCCCTTTCCAAGCATTAAGAGTTGTTAATTTGATCAGAACAAAAACAGTAGCAATGTTAACGGGAATATATGAAGTCGTTAATTTGGCCCTTCCAAACACATATGAAGTTACTAACGTTCAATTAAAAAAAAAACAGAAATCATTCATGTCCTTAGATTCACTGTTTTTCAGCCACTTTTATCCAAGTAACTAGAGGTAATCACCTGGAGTTGTGCTCATGCTTTAAATAGAAGTTGTAAATTATTAGCTAAAATATTTCAAATAAACTCAAATACCACCTGCTGATGGGAAAATAATACCAATGGCCATATGTTCAGTGGATCCAAATTATGAGATTTTACATGCTCATTTATATCTAGAACTCACAACTGTGTCTGGGAGATAAAAAAAATGGTACCTTGATGCAACGAATGATTAGACTGTTAAAGTTCAGAATATGGACTTAAGATTCATACCATGTACCCACTTTTCTGTTTATATTCATGTTAAATATAGATGAAAATAATACATTTTGTCAACACTTTCAATTGGATATATGTACATGTAGTAATATTATTCAGGGGAATTGAGGAAGAGAAAACCTTACATCAGTTAGGATTTCTAGCCCGTGCAAGCGCACGGGTCCAAGGACTAGTGAGTTTAGGTAGGAAGCAACCGTTCTGAAGGACTGCAGCTGTTTCTCAAGACCGGAAATGTCTCTGGTTCTCTCGGATCAAAAATTCAACGGCATCAGTTAAAAAAAAATCAACGGCATCCTTTTATCTTGTGCCTCTCGCAGACTCGCACCCTCTCCCTCTTCTCCATCTGCATCTGCACTCTGAAGGATACCACACTCCTCACCCCGCCAACTTCCAGCACATCTGTGACCGCGGTTATCCAGCGCGTTAACCACTTGGTTTCGTGCTCTTCCTCGATCGGCCAACCCCACGGTCCCACCGACCGCCTGTGTATCCGGCTCGGCCATTGCCTCAATGTCGCGCCCGAACTTCCTTGGAAAACCATGGCAAGGTGCTACCTCAAAGCACCCTGAAAAACCGTATCCCCTCATCCTTTTATTGCCAAATCTGCTCTCTGTAAGTTGACTGAATTTCTTGAGATTTCAGTTAGGAGGCACTTTTTTTTCTAAAAGGAAAAGGGATTGTACGCGAAACTCTTTCTTCTTAATACAAAGGCACGTAGTCCTCCTGCGTGTTCGCTAAAAAAAGGAAAAGGGAAAGCAAATAATCAGGATCTGCTTCAATTTGTCCAACAGAATTGTGCAGTTATCACAGTGCGTTGAGCGATGACAATAATTGCGCAATAGCATCGCCTAATTATCGATCTGTTAACTTCCTAACTGGTATCTTGATGCGATAATGGGACGCACTACTCTTTTATGCCGACCTATGCAAGACTAGCTAGGCTCTCACCTATGTGGAAGGACCTCAAACAGATCCAGGTTTTATGTTTCTGAGCCAACTAAAGGACTATCATGTGCTACTATGCACCAACCAAGTCACTCATAAATTCAAATTGATGGAGAAAGACAGACAATTCACTTATACTTCAATCATTATTGGTCACCGTTGTGCTTTAAATTTTAAAGGTTTTGTTTAACCATTGGATTTGAAACTATTGACTCAAGATTCACTTGAAAAAAGTTTACTCGAGTGAAATTTAGATGTTTCCAACCCCAAAAGTTTAAATTACATCATTATTAAATTCTTTCACAAATGATATCACATACCATGCAAACTACTATAATGGTATTTATAAATTCATTTATCCATGACGATCAGATTAATTAATAGGTTTAATCTAATATTATATAGATTAAAAAATTGTTCGCAAAAAAATGCTTGAAATTATACCGCAAAATGACAAAAAAAATATTATGACAAATCTGCTTCCTGATAAGCCTGAAATTATACCGCAAAATGACAAAAAATATTATGACAAAATCTGCTTCCTGATAAGCCTGAAACATTATGACAAATCAAGCATGCCTTGTCAGCACTTATGCCAGCAACTCAAGAGGTTTATGTGGACATTTCAATGAACACGCGCAGATGGGTAGTCATACGTGTGAACAAAGTGGATGATGGCCAATGCATATATATGCATATGCGATGTCACCATTGCATCCCTTCTTGAATCAGCACACTGAATGGCAGATACCGGTGCATGGTTTCGGTGGTACCAGTGACTCCATGTCCCCATCTCAACTGAAGTTTCATGACTGCATGCAGGACTCACTGCAATGCAACTACTCCTCTCATGATATATGTCTCTCCAACGGAGTGCATATACTAATTGTTTGTGACCAGACGGAGTATATGTACATAAGACAAAACCATTGAGTGGCATCATGAGAAAATATATGCAGATATCCTTCGAAGGTTTTTTCTTTCGATAAAGATATCCTTCGAAATTGCATACTGTCCACGATCATTTATGTAACTTATCAAAAAGAAAATTATACAAACCAAATATATACAGCGACAACTGTTTGAAAAGTCCAATCGAAAATTGATAGAATATTGATATTTTAAACTGTCGGAAGTCACATACGCAACATTAAAGTCATCCATGGAGACTAAAGTCACATACCCCCTGTCGTCACCCGATTGAACGGGGTGTTCGGCAGATATTTAGATCGTGGGAGCAACGTGGGAATCGAGATCTATCTAAAAACACGCTGAGGGTTTATACTGATTCAGACCTCTCGAAGGATAAAAACCCTACGTCCAGTGTGGATCTTGTATAATGTGACAGTCTTTGCGTTAGGGTTGCGCAAGGTGTCAGATACCTCCTCATCGGGGAATTACATGAATATTTATAGACCAACTACTGCCTATCAGAGTCCTGCTAAGTTACAATTTCCTTCTCCCGTATCAAATAAGGAGATCTGATTCACTTCCTAAGATATTGCCTTGCAGGGCAAGTCTTCAGAAAATACCTAAAACATATGAAAATTAAGGCTACGACAAAAAGTTAGAGAAATTTGTCATCTAAGATCTGATATGGTTAGGTTATCTGGATGTGGTGAGAAGTAGTTATGTATGTTATGTTATATATTTCGATTTCCTTGTAGTAATAACCATATTCCATGACACATGCTTAGCCTTTTATATTTAATATTAAACTCTTTATCAACATTCATTCACACTAAGTACATAGAAGAGTTCTTGACCATATGGTTCACAAACTTTAGCAATAACTAATATATCATAAAAGTTATGAATTGTAGAGAATGTAAATGTGGGTGACGCTCCTTCCATTTTGACTTGCATATTCCAAGGTAATGAATTAGTTTTTCTAGCTAGATTGACAAGGAGGAGGGAACACGTTAAAAGTTTTCATCTAGGAAGCAGGAACAATACCTCTTCCCCGATTCAACCGATGGTACCGGCTGCCTTTCTCAACCCTATCTTGAATTGAACCCCCTACTAAAAAAGCATAGACTCTCCTGGCAAAAGAAAATGGCATAGATTGGAGGTCGCGCCAAATTAAATAGGACAAACACTGCCAGAAAACAGCATACCTGACGGCCAAATACGAAAAGCCCAAAAACCGTCAGGAAAAAGCAAACCTGACGGCCACCGTCAGGAATGGGCCGACAGGACTCCAACGTCAGGAAAAGTCCACCTTTCCTGACGGGAAGCAGACAGTAAACTTGTCCTGACGGCCCAGGCCGTCAGGAACATGTGAATTGACGAAAAAAAATAAATGGCCCTGTTTTCTTATTCCGTTATACATTGTTGCTCATACATATTCATACGTCATGCACAATCAAATTCTGGAGACAACTCACAATCAAGTATTCAATCATACATCATTCACAAGAATCTCATACTTATTCATACATCATTCACAATAAATGGCCAGTTTTCTTATTACATTATACACAGTTTGCATACACAATAAATGGCCAGTTTTCTTATTATGTTGAGACGGGAGTGGTATATAATAGAAAGACACTTGAAGTCAATACATACTTTGCCGAAACGATTGCAACACAAATTGATTTGGAATCTGAACCAAAATCAATAAAGGAATGCAAGAAGCGTCCTGATTGGCCAAAGTGGAAAGATGCAATCTGTGCAGAGTTAAACTCGCTAAAGAAAAGAGAAGTGTTTGGTAGTGTAAACCTTAGACCAACTGGCATTAAACCAGTGGGTCACAAATGGGTGTTTGTCCGGAAGAGAAATGCTCAAAATGAAGTGAATGATGTAATAACTGCAAGAAATGCAATGCCTGCGCTTTCTCCACATTTGTTGCGGCAGTGTCTCCCGCCTTAGGCAGAACGGTCTTCAAAAGATCTTTGCTGCTTAGGAGGATCTCCGCATCAAGTGCCCATGACAAGTAGTTGCTTCCATGAGGAGTTAAGACTTCAAAGTCTCTCTTCACGAGGTCAGACATCTGCATAATGTCAATGTGCAAGGATTAATTCATGTATCCAAATAATAGGGAGCATAAGTATAACAAAAACTGCGTGTTTAAGTTATAATATTGGTGTTTTTATATAAAATCACCAAAAACTAGGGTGTTATATGCAAAAATAACACAATCCAGCAATTTTCGGATTATCCATGTCAATTTTCGTAATTAACAGGATTTTCCGTAATTTTTTTAGATATTCCAGGGATATTCTGTTAATTTCCAGATGTTCCGAGGATATTTTCATAATTTTCTGTAATTCCTAAGGGCGTCTGCGTAATTTTGAGCAATTTTCAGAACAGCCCGAGGATGTCTTCGTAATTTGCAAAAATCCGAGGACGTTATCATGTTTTTGAGAACAGCAGGGGGACGTCTTCGCGATTTCTGAAGAATACGAGGACTTTTCTGTAAGAAACCAAGTCGAGTATATATTGGGGCTGAAACCCTAATCTCTTCACTTGCTTCTCACTTTCTTCCTCCCAGTCGCCGCCGGCTCCTCTTCTATCTCTTTCTCCTCTGCTCCTTCTCTTCCACTGAGATCTAGCCATGGGAGGTAGGGTGGCGGAGCACCGTGGCGCGCGTGCGCTGCAGGGAGGCCGGGCCGCGGGCTACGTCGACGCGCCGTGGCCAGTCCCCGCGGCGCTCGCCCAAGGTGTCGGGTGGCGCGGCGGCCGGGGTCGGGCTAGCCTAGCTCGCCGCCGGCTGCTTGGCTCGGTGGCCTGGCCCCGGGTGGCGGCTCGCCCAGCGTCGGTGACGCGCGCGGCTCGGTGACCGGAGGCCGGGCCGGGCTGGCGCGTTGAAGGCCGGGCCAGGGCTTGCCCGGGGCAGCGCGCACGAAGGCGTCGGCCCGGAGCGGCGCTTTTTTCTTTTTCTTGCATGGATCTTGGATTTCGTTGATTCGGCGACTTTGATTTGTAGATCTAGGGTTAGGGTAGAACCCGGTTCCCTTTCTGCTGCTGATTTTGCATGTTGATCTCGATCTGTGTCTTGTGCCTGGACCGGACTTCGTGTCGGGTAGGGTTAGGGTTCTTCGTGAACCACTTTAGATCTGAAGAACGCAGCGATCCGGTGACGATGCACCGAAAGCTTTGTCCTGGCGACGTTGCGTCGGATCTAATTTCTTTGCTGCTTTTTGCTTGCTTTTTCGGAGCTAGATTCAGATCTGAACATCATGAAAAGATCTGATCTTTTCGCAATCCAGATCCGCACAGGGTTTACGTGACAGATCTAGATGCGGTCTGCGCGGAATTCCGGCGCGATTGCGTTGCGCAGGGCCAAAAAACCTCGACGCGCGGTGCAAAATTTCCTTCTGTTTTTCTTCTTGTTTCGACGATTCTTCAGATTCAGATCGTCTTCGGGCAGCCATAGCACCTATAGCTTGCCCTCGAATCTGATCTATTGATTTCCGGACGGATCTTGGCTGCAACGAGTCAAGATAGGAAAAATCATACGCAAAACAAGAACGTACCGTTGCTCACCGATCTGCTGGGCGAATTTCTCGTAGAGCGTGCTGATAACGTGTTAGGTTATCGGCGGAACGACGGCACGTAGATCACGACAGATAACAAAAAGTAAAACTGGAATAGAGGAGACGAAATTCTTTATTGCGAAATTCTGATGTTAAATTACAAGGGGTCTCCTCAACTATATATAAGGGGGAACCCTAACTTCGTGTTGGGCCTGGATTCGATAAAGCAGCCCACATGGACCAGGACTCCTCTTCTAGAAGGTGGACCTGGCCCAATTAAGAGTTTTACAACAGAAACGTGTGACCATGTCTATCTTCAAATTCTGTTGTACACCGAGTCATACGGCGCCCACCACTGCCGCTCTTCTAGTTCACGTCTAGGCGCCCACCACTGCCGCTCTTCTAGTTCACGTCTAGCGTATTGTTAGGCACGCACGGTTGCACGCAACCGACCCATGTACATGTATAAATACTCCTGTGAATGATCAATGGAAGTGTGCGATTCATTCTCTATATTGTATCAGCTATCTCCGATCCTATTTTCCCGCTGCCTCCCCATGACGACGAGCCCTTCTTCCTCCAATGCCGGCTCCACCTCCGGCGGCTCCTCTGCCATCAACCCCTTTGCTGACTCCACTCCAGCCCCCATCGCCGTGTCCGCGATCCAGCACGTCAACATTCGCACCCACGTGCCCATCGTCCTCGACTACGGCAACAACACCTTCTCCATCTGGAGCGCCTTCTTCGACGCGACATTCCTCAAGTTCGGCTTGCTGGATCACGTCGACGGCACCGTCGACGCCAGCCTCATGTGGCACAACGCCGAATAGGTGCAGATCGACCAGTGCATCGTCTCCTGGCTGTACAACTCCATCACGCCCAACCTGATGAAGATGATCCATGTTCCACGTCCCTCCGCTCTCCGTCTCTGGACGGCGATCCGCGGCGCCTTCCTCGACAACGGCGACCAGCGCGCCGTGTATGCCCTCCAAGAGTTCCACAGCCTGTTCCAAGGTGATATGTCTGTTCATGAATACTGCAGCAAGCTGAAGGAATTGTCCGATCTCCTGCGCGATGTGTGTCATCCGGTGCCGGAGCCCTCCTTGGTCGTCAACGCGCTGCGCGGCCTGAATTCCAAGTTCAGCCACGCCATATCCGTCCTCACCTCCATCAAGCTGCTGCTGCCTTACCAGTACGTCCGCGACTACCTCCAACAAGAAGAGAACCGCCAGATCCACATGGCGAAGATGGAGGCCGCCACCGCCCTCCTTGTGGCGGCTTCCGTGACGTCGCTGGCTCCTGTGGGCAGGCCGGCGGCGCCCTTCCCGGCGCCATCTCATCCCTAGGCGCCGGCCTCGTTCTCTCCGTCTCGGAACAACGACCGCCGCAAGAAACGCAAGCAGAGCGACGGCCGTCGCGGCGGCACCGGCGGCGGCGCGCCGCCACCCAACAACGGTGGTCACCAGCAAGGGCCTGGCCACCCCTGGACCGGCGTCATCCAGGCCTGGTCCATGCCGATCCATCGGCCCGCAGGCTCAGGCGTTCTTGGGCTTCAACCGGGGAACTCGGCCCAGCAGGCTCTCCACGCCTCCACGCTCCCGCCCGCCAACAATTCAAACACCGTGCCGCCACAGCATCCTCAACAGCAGCAGCAGTACCTGGCGGCGCTCCTCTCTGCACTCCACGGCGTCGCTCCTCCGAGCCAGTACCAAGGCCGTGGCGACTGGGTTATGGACACCGGTGCAAGCTCCCACATGGCCAACACCTCTGGTATACTCACCTCATCTCGCCCCCCACCTCATTCTAGCATAATTGTCGTCGGCAATGGCGCTCCACTCTCTGTTGATCACGTTGGCACCACTTACATTCCCACTCTTTCATCTCCGCTGCATCTCAATAATGTGCTTATTTCGCCACATCTTATTAAGAATTTGATCTCTGTCCGTGCGCTTACTCGTGATAAGTTTGTCTCCGTCACTTTTGACCCTTTCGGCTTTTCAATCAAGGATTTCAGAACAGGACGACTCTGCTCCGTTGTGATTCCACCGGCGACTTGTACCCGCTACATCCAGCCACAAATAACTCCACCAGCAGTCGCAGCTTCCGCGCCTCGCACACCTCAGGCCTTTGGCATGCGCGCCTCGGTCATCCAGGCCACGGACAGCTTCATCGCATCTTAGCAAATTTTGATTTTCACTGTGTAAAATCCAACACCCACACATGTAATGCCTGCCGCATTGGCAAGCATGTGAGGCTGCCGTTCTCTGATTCACACAACATTTCAATGTTTCCCTTTCAATTGTTGCATTGTGATATTTGGACCTCGCCAATAAGCAGTAATTCTGGTTTCAAGTTTTATCTTGTAATTTTGGATGATTTTTCTCACTATGCTTGGACATTTCCGCTGTGACACAAGTCAGACGTCTTACCCACTCTGATCTCGTTCCATGCTTTTGTTCAAACTCAGTTTCAACGCCCAATTTTGTGCTTCCAAACTGACAATGGTAAAAGAATTTGATAACCATGATGCTCGTTCTTTCTTTGCTGCACACGGCATCGTCCTGCGCCTTACTTGCCCATACACTTCCCAGCAAAATGGCCGCGCTGAACGCGTCCTCCGCACTCTCAGTGACAACATGCGCACCATGTTACATCACGCTGCCACGCCGCCCAGCTTCTGGCCTGACGCCCTCGCCACCGCGACGTATCTGCTCAATCGTCGCCTGTGCCGCGGTCGCCGCCATATCACGCCTTTTGAGCTTCTCCTCGGCCGCGCACCTGAATACGAACACCTCCGCGTATTCGGCAGCCTCCGCTACCCAAACACAGCGTCCACAGCTCCAAACAAGCTCGCCCCACGCTCTGCCCCTTGCATTTTCATTGGCTATCCAATTGACACCAAAGGGTATCGCTGCTACAACCCAGCCACGCGGCGTGTGATCACATCCCGTCATGTCACCTTTGACGAGAAGGTCTTCCCCTTCAGGACAGTCGGCTCCTCCTCGACAACATCCGCAGCTCCATCCATGCCCGCCTGTGACGTCCAGCCTGTACCGGTGCCCGTGCCACCACGCCGCGCGCCTGCGCCGCGCCGTGGCGCGCCACAACACGATGCCACTCCTTCCCCGCCCGCATCAGCAGCGCGCTCTACACCACCAGTG
This sequence comes from Eragrostis curvula, assembly GCA_007726485.1. NCBI lineage: Eukaryota > Viridiplantae > Streptophyta > Magnoliopsida > Poales > Poaceae > Eragrostis > Eragrostis curvula. The sequence goes on from RWGY01000989.1 coordinate 56,663, forward strand.
CGCTCTGCTTCGACTCGGGCGGACATGAACTCGCCACCTCAAGCATCACCAGCTACGGCACATCTTCCTCAACATGACGACGTGTCGGCATCCAGTGACCTACATGCTGGGGACCCTGTCGCTCCTGACAGCGCGCCGCAGTTCGACGCCTCGCCACCACGAACGCCTCCACCAACACCGCAGGACCCGCCGCCACCCCGACATCACATGATCACTCGGGCGCGCGACGGCATTCATCAGCCTAATCCGCGGTACGCCAACACCGCGGTCACCTCGCCATCACCACCACCAAGCTCTGTCTGCGCTGCCATGCGCGACCCGGACTGGCTGAAAGCAATGGAGGAGGAGTTCATGGCACTCCAGCAGAACCGGACGTGGTCCCTAGTACCACGTCCACCTGGTGTCAATGTCATCACAGGTAAATGGATTTTCAAAAATAAATTGAATCCAGATGGGTCCTTGGAACACCGAAAAGCGAGTTGGGTGGTGCGCGGGTTCAATCAGCGGCAGGGGATCGACTTCGATCAAACATTCTCCCCTGTCATCAAACCGGCCACAATCCGCACGGTGCTGTACCTTGCTGCGTCACGCGACTGGCCTGTCCACCAGCTCGACGTCAAGAACGCGTTCTTGCACGGCGAACTGGCGGAACGAGTCTACTGCCGACAACCAGCAGGCTTCATCGACAAAGGCAGCCCCGACCATGTCTGCCTCCTCTCCAAGTCGTTGTACGGGCTTAAACAAGCACCGCGCGCCTGGTATCAAAGGTTCGCAGGCGAGCTGCGCACCATCGGCTTCACCAGCACCTTCTCCGACTCGTCATTGTTGGTCTACAAGCACGGCACCGACATGGCCTACCTGCTACTGTACGTCGACGATATCGTCCTCACGGCATCCTCGTCAAGCCTGGTCCAGCGCATCGTCACGCACTTCAGCTCGGCGTTCGCCATGAAGGACCTCGGCCCACTCCACTTCTTCCTCGGCATCCATGTGCGCCGCACGTCCTCCGGCTTCTTCCTCAACCAACACAAGTATGCAGGAGCTGCTCGACCGTGCAAGCATGTCCAATTGCAAGCCGGCACCCACTCCCGTCGACACCAAGCCTAAGTCCTCCGCTTTTGATGGCGTCCTGGCCGACGACAGCGCGTTCTACCTCAGCATCACAGGAGCTCTCCAATACCTGACATTGACCAGGCCGGACATCGCCTACGCTGTGCATCAGGTGTGCTTGCACATGCACGCGCCGCGCGGCATCCACTGGGTGCTAGTCAAGCGCGTTATGCGCTACGTCCGTGGCACGACGACACATGGCGTTCACCTTCAGGCTTCATCAAGCGTCGACATCAAGGCCTACTCCGATGCTAACTGGCCGGGCAGGATGTCGGACACCCGCCGATCGACGTCTGGGTACTGCGTCTTCCTCGGTGACTCGCTAGTGTCGTGGTCATCCAAGCGACAGACCACGGTGTCGTGTTCGAGCGCGGAAGCAGAGTATCACGCCGTCGCGAACGCTACTGCCGAATGCTGCTGGCTTTGACAACTTCTTCAAGAGCTTCACGTCGTCATCGACAAGGCAACGGTGATGTACTGCGACAATGTTTCTGCTATCTACCTCACGCAAAATCCAGTCCATCATCGTCGCACAAAGCATGTCGAGCTAGACATTCACTTCGTCAGGGAGAAAGTGGCACTGGAAGAGCTACGAGTTCATCACGTTCCAACTGATTTGCAATTCGCGGATATCATGACAAAGGGATTACAACAACGCTATTCGAAGGATTTAGGTCCAGTTTGTGCATCCACGGTGATGACGCACGAACTGAGGGGGGGGGGGGGGGGGTAGAAACGTGTGACCATGTCTATCTTCAAATTCTGTTGTACACCGAATCATACGGCGCCCACCACTGCCGTTCTTCTAGTCCACGTCTAGCGTATTGTTAGGCACGCACGGTTGCACGCAACCGACCCATGTACATGTATAAATACTCCTGTGAATGATCAATGGAAGTGTGCGATTCATTCTCTATAGAGAGTAGGCCCAACCATTGGGAGGAAAGCCCATTACCTTTAAGATGTCGAAAAAAAGGGCTCGCACAGAATCTTTCAATCAGGGCTGGCTATATGCCACCACAGCGCCTATGTTCATTAGCCAACTATTACGGCGAGGAAGGTTGAATAGGAAAGGCGTGGAGGCCAGACATCAGAATGCTAAGGTCGCCCTAAATGCTGCCAGAGGCCTAAATGCTGCCAGAGGCCAGACATCAGAATGATATGTCGCCCTAAATGCTGCCAGAGGCACTAGTCTGTGTGCTTTCAGAACATACTACATGGGCGGAGCCACATGAGTGGCAGTGGGTGCGGCTGCAAACACGGCAAGCTGAAAGTTCTTCGGCTCTCTTTGTTTGCGATTTTGATTCTGGATTCTGGATTGTAGAATCAGAATCGCAAACAAAGGGCCAGATTCTGGACTCAGATTCTCCAGATTCCACAATATGAGAATCTGATCCTGACCAGCTTCTTCAAATTTTGCTTCGTAAAAAGACCGAAATGCCCAATGAAGTTCACGAAAATTACCAACGTTGTCACCTACGTTGTTAGGAGTGAATAGTTATTTTATGAGAGAATATGTTGCCACCTACGTTGTTAGGAGTGAGTAGTTATTTTATAAGAGAATATGTTGCTACCTACGTTGCTAGGAGTGATTAGTTATTTATGAGAGAATATTTGTATGGACCAATGTTAAGTTTGTACTGACTTTATGTATTCCTAATTATTCTGAAGTTTTTTATTTTTTAATTGCTCCAAAGCTACTCCATTAGGTTAATGTGTGTTTAATTAAGCGAACATGATATGCAATGCAAAGGCATTTCAGATTTTTCTCTTCCTGAGGCAAGAATCCAGGGACTCACAATCCAAGAAAACAAACAGCCCCAGCTTTTAATTAGAGAATCACAATCCAAAAGCTGAATTCTTAGAATCAGAATCGCAAACAAAGGAGGCCTTAAGCTCTCTAATTTTCACCATATTTGCATCCACAAAATCTAAATTTGTGCACCCATAAGACAAAAGAAATTAAAAAAAGAACAACCAGCTTAGGATTAGCATCCCTCTTGATTTCTCTCTAGCTCCGCCACTGCTACATATAAACGGCTTGGAGCATTCTAATTGATGAAGCTTATATTCTTTTTCTTTTTTTTTACGAGGAGATGAAGCATGTATTCGGTGAGAGTATTTTCCTCTCAGGCAAGGTGGAGCAAGCAACCAAACAGCAGGGAGTGAGGAAGGCGAGCAGATTGCCTGACACTGCTTGAGCAGGCAAAAGACATTCATAATCGTAGCCAGGCAAATATAATAGGCGGGAGTGCAGACGACTGCAGCAACCCAAAAAAAGCCTTCAGATCCTGGAAACACCCATATACGACGATTAATTCGATAGGGGTCCATGGCTGTCATCAAAGAATGCAACAAGCGACATGCATGTACAACAACCATACGGTGATTTTCTGCATATTATTGTTTGCCAACTACGCCATCGTAACCCGTGCTGTGTGAGCTGTGATCTTATTATTATTTTGGATCTAGACCCTATACATTTGAGGACAAACAAAGATTTACTATATTGTTGGTGTCTGAAACAATCTTTTTAAGTTGCCGAGAAAATATTAAATCACAGAATTAAGAACTGGGGAGCATGAATTCTCGTATCAATTGAATACTACAGAAACGACAGACTCCTCGAACTGAAGTCTCTCTCCAAAATTAAAAGGAAAAAAAAAACATTGCAACACCATAACTAGCACAGTTCCTTATTTGATACACTTGGTTTTTTCTATCATTCTTTGACTCGTTGACTGTATCAGGGCGTCAGGCAACAAACACTCACACTCATCAAAGATCAACGCTAAGTTTCAGCTGGTGTGGAGCTGCCATGGGTGGTGGCGTAAGATCGAAGATGTTGTACAAATTCATCCACATACCGCTCCTGAAGTTCTTTGTCGGCTACAACCTCTTGCGCCTTCCGGGCATGTGCAACAAATTCTCTCCTTTCTTCTTCCTCTAGCATGACAGCCCGGACTGTGCTCGCGACGCCGTGGCGGTCGAATGACCCGTCGTTCTCATCCCTTGGCACTTGCAATCCAACTTTCTTCCCCTCCATGAGACGCGCATTAGGCCCTTGGTCCCCGAAGATGGGCAGCATGATGAGAGGGTGCCCGAACAGAAGCCCTTCGATCAGCGAGTTCCGGCCGCAGTGCGTCAGGAACGCGCCCACGGCGCCGTGCGCCAGTATGCTGATCTGAGGAACCCAGCCCACGGTCACCATCCCGAGCTCCTGGGTGCGCTCCTGGAAGCCGGGAGGAAGGATGTCCTCGTCGTTGACGCCGGCGGGCTTCCTGAGCGCCCAGAGGAAGCGTGTCCCGGCGAGCTCCAGCCCGAGAGCCAGTTCGTGCACCTGCTCCACGGACAGCGGCACCTCGCTCCCCAGCGCGACGTACACGACCGAGCTCGCCGGCTGCGCGTCCAGCCACCGCACGCTCGCGTCCTCACCGTTCGCGCCGGCGCCGCGGCCGCGGCCTCCGTCGGGCGACGGCGGGAGGAGGCCGAGGGGAACGAGCGGCTTGCTTAGGATCGACGCCGCCAGCGTGAAAGCTTCTCCCTCCCACTCGACGCAGCTTCGCATCGCAAGAAGCGTGCATTTCTCGCGTGTCAAGGAGAAGCGCTCGCCCAAGGACAAGCCATGCGCGCCGTGGTTGGTGTTAGCCCGCGCCGTCTGCTTCCGCTCGTAACGGGGCACAGACGACTGGCTGGTCCAGGAAGCAAGCGCAGCAGCAGCCGGTTGAAGCATCGCGCATGGCACCTGCAGGTGACCATCCCGGCCAGCTAGAATATTTGAGATGTACGGATCCAAAATCTAAGTTGCAATCAAAGTTTGGTTGCAAGATGTATATATGTAACCTTGCGCTCGACGGCGGCGGCGGCGGTCCAGTGGTGGAAGGAGTCGACGATGATCCAGTCCGGCCTCGTCTCTTCGTCGGCGCACGCGGCGTCCAGGAACTCCTTGAAGGGCGCGGCGAGGCCGTCGAAGGCTTGGATGGGGAGGATGAATTTTTCGGCCGGGACGCTGTTGGTGGACTCGGCGCCGTCGGGAAGGCCGTCGACGCGCGGCGCGGCGGGGAGGCGCGCGATGTTGCGCGGCGTGGAGACGAAGGACACGCGGTGGCCGCGCGACGCCAGGCGCTCGGCGAGCTCCAGGTACGGGTGCATGTGGCCGAACGCGAGCCACGGGAAGATCACGATGCGCAGAGGCCGCGAGGACGGGGACCCAATCCCAGCAGCGTCCATGGCAGAGGATGGAGCTGGTTCGACTTGCCGGTGTGGCGCGCGGCGAGAAGAACCAGCGGCCTGATGCTGCTCTCTGTTTTGAAGCATGTGCCCACAGCATGGGGTTGAAAGGTAGCGAAATCAGATTTGGTCGCGAAATGGACATGTGTCGAATCGATAAAGTTTCCTGCAGGAGTTGAAATCAAACACGGTACGGGCAGTGCCATCTCTTTTTCAATGAGCATGTTATGATGGGATGACTTGTAATCCCCATGAGCTTAATTGTTTCCATTAGGAGTAAATTTCATCGACGGTACCGCGGATTGTACGCTGAATGCAATTTGGTCACACGAACGACTAGAGAATTGCTCGACTAGACGCAATTTGGCTGCATCTTCTTGTGGTGCCATTTATTTTTCAATAAGCACGTATGGTCAATGAGGCTACTTTCTCCAATAGCAATTGGCAGACACTGATTTCTTTGATTATTAATTGTGATGCCAAATCATCTCATAATGTGTCTGTCTTCTAATCAGAGAAAGCGGCAGCTGATTTCTTAAGGCATGTACAACGGGCGTCTGTTTTCCGCCTCTATGTTGGCAATTTTACATAAACCACCCCGCCTCCACGGAGAGACCGGCCTCTCATCGCCTCACGAGACGACGCACTCTTCCCGTGCTCCCAGGCGGGCGAGACGGTCGCGGCACCGTTGTAGGGCGCGTCTTCCCCGGGCGACGCCGCTGTCGGATCCGTGCGGGGGGCGCTCGCAAACCTCCTCCGCACACAGCAGCAGCGCGGAGGCCTGCGTCGCTGCGACTGCCTCCCGCAGCGCCGTGCCCGTGCTGTCGACTGTCTCCCGCAGCTTAGGCTCATCTCCGGCGCCGCGGCCACGCCCGTCTTCCTGTTCGTCGACTCCCCACGGACCTTCCTCCACGCCGTCGAGCGCCTGAACGACGAGCTTGCCTCCCTGTCGCCGCAGAGGTCGTCTCCTTGCGACGAGCTTGCTCCTTCTTCCCCAACGCTTCTTTTTTTCTCTTTGCACTAGTAGCCACAAAATCGTGAAATTGGCCACACAAACGACGAAATAGTAGAAATTGATCCTTCCATTACCTTGTAGACCTCCTAATGAATCCATTTTGATGGTTAATAGGATCCTTGTCAACGGATGTTGCCGCCTGCGATTGATCTCGCAGGAGCGGACGGAGGAGAACAGAGGAGACCGAGGGAAACGGAACTGCTTGTTGGACTGTTTACGTATTGACAAAACGTATTTTCATGAGTTCGCTTTCACCTCAGGCAGTTTTGCAAACCAAACAACCTGTTGCTCACATGCCTGGCCAGGCATGACCAGGCAATCGCTGCATGCCTGGCCAGGCATCGATTTTCGTCAGGCAAAGTGCTCAGGGCAGCAACCAAACTAGCCCCAAATGTTGTGGTGACTACTGACTAGAATGTCCTCATTGTCTAGCAAACGGCCACACAATGGTGCACATAAATTTATTTATAGTTGATTTTTATTTACATGCACAATATTAAATTACCTGCATACAATGAGGTAGTCTCTGAGTTGTATGATCTGTATTCACATCTGTCTGTATCATTGACTAAGAAACAGACCCCGTCTCTGAGTTGTACATGCCCTTATTAAGCTGCTGGAAGCTTGGGACGGAAGAGAAGATTGTCCATGGTTGAGTTGTGGACCTGTGGTACGCCATAGACTAGTGAACGCAGAGGCAGATTTGTTTAAGCCGCTCCTCTCAAGCTGGGGGAGAACCCCGTGAATGTCCACGGATAGAAGGGTTCTATGACATAATGAAAGTTTAAGGTTTTAGAAATATATCATGAAAATGACTCTGTTAAGATCGATTCCTACCATCGAAAGATTCATTTATTTAGAAAGTTACCATTTCATCCATGTTAGTGAACCTTTTAAATTATAGTGAATTGCATTGGTGGTACCACAATTTGTGAGGTGGTTGTAATTTACTCACACAACTTGTTATGACGATGCATATATATGAAGTCACAAAGCCATGGTTCTAAATCTCGCGAGAAACCGCGCGAAAACCGCGGTTTTCGTCGAAACCGTGGGGCAGCGGTTTGTGCGGTTTGACGAAATTCGACTTTGAAATTTGATTTTTTTTGAAAATTTGATAAAATTTGGAACAAAAAATTCTACGTGTAGTGCTCGATGAATGAAGACCATTTGTGAAACAAGAACTTGAAAAAACACAGGTTTCGATGGCCAAAAAAATGTTGGAAGAAAATAGGCGAAAAGAAAAAAGAAAAAATCCAACATTATCCTCTTCTCCACGGTCACGGGAGCACATCTCCTTCTCCAGAGGCCACGCTCGCGCATCAGAAGGGGAGGACGCCCGCATCCGCCGCCGAATCACCGCCCCCGCGCTCGGTCGCCGTCGATTCGTCGCCCGCTCGCCCCTCTTCGTCGTGCTCGGGTCCGGCGGTAGCTGAGCGGGGGTGCCGCGGCTACCGGTGAGGTATGCGCGGTATTCGTGGCATGGGCTGCGCCTTGGGCTACAGGAGCGACTCGCACTGTGGGCTAGGCCTTCACGTCGTCCACTCGTCTGGCCCGCGGGTGGTGTGTTCTCTCTTCTGCTGGCCAATTTTGCTTCAACTTTCCCTCTTTTTTCCTTTATATCCACGGTTTGTCTACGAAAACCGCGGTTTTCTTACGGTTTTTGTGCGGTTTTCACGCGGTTTTCATAGAAACCGCACGGTTTTAAAATCAAATTCAAATTCACTATTTGTGCGGTTTTCTTCGCGGTTTTCACGGTTTTCGCGGTTTTCGTTCGTCCGCCACTGAGCGGTTTTTGAGCCTCCCACGAGAATTAAAACCTTGCACAAAGCATACCACAACATCATATTTTGATGATTTGAGAGCAAAGAACAACCATTGTATAGGCAAAAGAAGCCACATCGACATGTATGGCATGACTTATGAGCTAATGGTAATTGTAATGAAGAATTTGATTTCATTGGAGAAGCGATCGTTGACAAAAATGAATTCAGCAACATTTGGAAGAGTAAGAAGTTAAACAAATGACTTTTGTATATGCCACGCGAAATGAGGTTGTGGAAACATATATTTGAACCTTGATTTTGTTTTGCTCCATATAAACTTATCCTATAATATCTTTTTAGTTTATGGCTTCATTGGCATTCTCATAACAAGCTGTGACTAAAAACGTACCCGTCACACCTCATAACCATGCTGCTAGACTGGCCTATATCAACTCTTTTTTTGTGTCAATCCTCATCTACTAGAGCAACTTCAAAGATAGAGGACGATATTGACTCTTCACGTCATCTAATAGGACGTCGAAGCCTTGAACAGGAGATGCATCTTTTCGGAGGGGACGCTGTTGGACTCGGCGCTGTCAGGGAGGCCGTCGACACACGGGAGCGGCAGTGCCACCATGTCCACGCGCAGCGCAGCGGGGAGGCGCGCGATGTTGTGCGGCGTGGAACGAAGGCCGCGCGACGCCAAGCGCTCGGCGAGCTCCAGGTACGGGTGCATGTGGCCGAACGCGAGCCACGGGAAGATCACGATGCGCAGCGGGCGCGAGGACGGGAACCCAATCCCAGCAGCGTCCATGGCAAAGGATGGAGCTGGCTCGACTTGCCGGTGTGGCGCGCGGCGAGAAGAACCGGCGGCTTGATGCTGCTCTATGCTCACACAAGAACCGGCGGCTTGATGCTGCTCTCTGTTTTGAAGCATGTGCCCACAGCATGGGGTTGAAAGGTAGCGAAATCAGATTTGGTCCGAAATGGACGTGTGTGAGATCTTCAGCCTGATTTTCAGTAAATAAAAAAGTGCTTGGTGATTCATCGAAGCAAAGATGGTGTAGGCGCCCACGTATTCCAGCGGTCTAAAGAACATTGTGTGGTGAAAAGGTTCTGTCAATCAGGTCGTTGCGAGTGGTGGGGATAGCAACGGTATGCTCCTCATCTTGAAACCAAAAAAAGGGCATGCTTCTCATGTTTCCGTGCAGTCAACAACATGATAACTTGTTTGGAATGGTTCAAGAATAATGTACCTATAACCAGAACTCAGTGTATCCGCATCAATATTTTACATTTTTGAGCCAACTTATTTGACTACATGCATGTACATCACTGCTAGGGGACCATGCTTTTAAAGGCCTCAGTTGTTTAGAACTTGTAATATTCACACTTTTAGTAACTTTGGCTTGCACTTTCCAGACCATCATAGAAACTGTTTTTTTTTTTTTTGATCAAATAGAAACTGTATTGACCACCACAGATACATGGAAGCCAAAGTTATGTTAAGTTTGACAAACCTTATTTTCCAAGGATGTCTGTGCCCTCGTTCCCATGGTTACAGGCTCTGAAGCCGTGGGCTAACATGCAAACACCACAGATTCTGGTGCAACCCTGAATCCCTTCATTTCTCTAATTTATCCTGTGAAACTCTAGATACTGAACTCGGCCCATCGCGTGACCATGCCAGGTTCTCAGGTGGCCTTACGGGTTGAGGTGCCACCTCTTGGAGTCTACAGAGTACAGAACAACTTCAGGTGACTTGGAATTGCCTGTTGTTACACAGAGCCCGCCCTAAAAGAACCATCTACTCCCTCCATTCTTTTTTTCTTGACGTTTCAGACAACCAATTTGCACTAGCTTCAAGCTAAAAGTTCCTGTCCTAACGTCATCAATTCAAGGAAGGAGGGAGTAACTGACTAACAAAATGGTCTAATCCCAACTAATTGACTCAACAGTATGAATACTGCTAATAATATGGTTTCTATCTCTCAAAAAGAAACTTTGCCCTAACCATTACGTAAGCAAAACAGAATGCTATGAATCAAGGGGGCATTTTTTTTTCATCCGCAGTTAAAAGAGTCAACCACGCATATAAGCATCATAAGGTATAGAAAAACAACCGAACATACTCTGGAAATCAAGGATCATTATAGTTCCAAGAGGATACAGGGTCAGAGTTGCAAACTAGTGCTCTAGCAAGTTTCACAAGACAGAAGACATTTGCAGGAAACTGAAAAAGAAACCCATACAAGTTCTAGGTGGTAATTAGCCACTTATACAACAAGCACTACAGGTTTGAATGGAACACAGCAATTGTCCAACGAATTAATAGTATTATGAAGTGCATGGTTCATATACTTGTGTGTCATGTTATTATGAATCAAGATGAACGTTGCACTGGGTCCGGCTCAACTCAATCAATTTGTTGTCCTCAGGCTCCGATGGCTGAAAGAACTAGAGTTAGGCAACGCGCTGCTAGGTTGGCTACAAATAAGCAGGTGGCTCCGAAGGATGAACTTTACCTGCTTTTCTAGGAACTGTGGGAGCTGTACCCGTTTTGAGCCATCTGCTAGCCGCTTGCATGGAAGAGATGGTTCAGCTGCAGCGAACTCATTCAGAACCTGGCAAAATTTTGGCAATACATTGGAAAAAACGGAAGAAAAGGGATAATGTCCTTTCCATTTTATTTCGCTGATGGAAAGCATAGCTCCAGAGTATATTAGGCAAAAAAAAGTTTAGGGCAGACTTCTTAATTGCATCAATTAATTTTGTGAATGCAAGAGTCCTCACCTCTAGGGGTCTGGATTGTGATTATTAACAAATAACTTTACTTGGCTCCTCATTTTAGTTTTGAAATTAAGCAAATTGAGAATTGTGTTTTTATAAAATAAGCCACAACAAATTTCAAACTGTAAACCATCAGATGTGGGCCATCAGCAACATTACACTCTTAAACAGATAAAGGAAAATGAGTAACCTATAATAGAAAGTGTGTGTCCTACAGAGGAAAAAAAAACAAAAAACCTCCAGACTAAATGACACAAGTTTATTGTCCTACAGACAAAAATCCTAAAGGTTAGTGTTGCATAATAGCATCTTCTATTTCAGTCGTCTCCATCTACAATTGCTCGACAAGAGACTGTGCAACCAAAAAAGAGACTAAGGATTTAATTTTACAAGTTTAACAATTTAGTAAAGCATATACCAGCAGCAATGACCACATCCATGGTTGGCAGAGCCACCTCATTACAAGTGTAGCTTGCCCTGAGGTGACTCATGGCCACGCACAGACGTCAGAATGAAAGACGGCAACGCCTGAGTGATACAAGTCAAAAGGTAAATAGACCAACTGCACTAGATCAAGGCATCAAGCAAAAAACAAACAGGACAAATAATACAAAGGCTTCAGTATAATGATAAGTGTAGTAAGGTTTGGTTGCACAAATGGTGCTATGTTATAACCTATCTATCCAGGATACAGGCTGTTGAGCACATGCCCAGTGAAGCAAGCAGACCTGGACTGAGTCAATAAATTCTATAAATGTGTATTTTTGTTTTTTTATGTGCAGCATGACTGCTTCCAGTGTGCTAAGAGAATTAAGTTACAACATCAGTACACACTACATGGGACATCATGGTTACAATGTACAAGAACCAATGCCAATTCAATTGTTTCTAAGCTATGTAATGCCTACAGAAATATAGCCTGTTACACCTTCAGCTCCAATGCTGCTCACTCCATGCTAGACTCCAGTTCACATAAACTGCTTGATTAGGTTTTGTGGCTTGCAGGTTATCAGGGTCTGGAGGGCAAAAACGAGGCAAAAATGAAAAGCCAAAATGAATTAGTTTTCCCATCGAATTAAACATGATACTAATTTTTACCATTACAAATGAGACTTTTATGTCAGTCCAATCAATTTTGTTTTATTTGGATCACACTGATTCTGGAGTGTAGACACGCCTAATTTTTTGGATATGCCAGCACTCTACTGATGATTACAGTGGGAATATAAACAGTTGATTCTGCGATGAAAATATTTTCCAACTTCATGTCTGTTAGTAAACAGGACTCGCTGCCTAGCAAGTAGCAACTAAAACATTTTCATCCATGAATCATTTCCCCAGTGCACTAATTAAAACTCACCAGCCTAGAAGGAACTAGGTCGCTTTTATTTTACAAAAAAAATAGGCACTCAAAGTCATATCAACAAGGCCTCAACTTGGCTGGTCTGGGTGCACATCCTCATCAAATGGGCTGGGCTAGTGCAGTCATAACCTAACTGCAAAACAGCTCGCTAAATTGGCACTCCCCTTTTTATGTGACAAAAATTTTCTTCCCTAAGATCGAGTTGTGCATAAAAAATGGCTCACCAAAGGCATGTTTTTCCCAAAATGCACCTCTTAGCTCTAACCATACTAATCTCCACCTCACATTCTAGTTTTTGCTTGAGAATTGAGATACTAGTAAGGTGCATTACCGGTCATATTTTCTCAAGAAAATGATTGACTACTTAAGCACGTTTGGTCAACAGTAGCAACATTTGAAAACAAAGGGTATACCTGATTTTTAATTGCTCCAATCAACATATCTTGGCATCCAGATGCATGGACATTCTTCAAATTTGGGCACTGAAGAAGCAGACGTTCTGTAGCAAACAATTCTGATTGTTAACAAGGACGACAACTATTTTACCTACTAAGCAACCCGAAAAAAACAAAAGGATATGATACCTGGATGAAGATTTGTGCAAGAGTTGAGATTGAGATCATTTAACTCCGGACAATTAATGTATAAAGCCTGGCATATGTAAAATTAGTTATAAGACTAAATTAGCAATAGGATGTATAAATGCTGATAAAATTCCAGGGCTTACATCTATCGCTGAACAGCCCCATAGACTGAGTTTCTTCAAATTACCATGCTTTATAATAAGCTTTTGGTCAATAGATTGCTTTTGTGAGGTGGATGACTTTCGAATAAATCTAATTCCACCATTGATCTCACCAAAATATGGCCCCTCTTTTTCATTCTTCGAATTGGCACATAGGCTCATGCCACAGTCCATGAGTTGAAGACGTGGCAGCTGTGCTGTGGCTAACTGGATCCCACCTATAAAATGACAATGAATGGTTCTTACATCAGAGGAAGGTGAATAGTGTCAGGTGCATTCATTTTCTGGAGCAGGACTAATAGGCTTACGTGTGGTCACGTTTGGACAAAGAGCAAGGAGCAGCCTTGACAAAGTATGGGGGAACGCCTTGCAGATCATCCCAACACCATTGTCACCGATGCTAGATCTGAATAAGGATCAAAATGGGTAATGATATCAGCTAATGAAAAGTAACATTCTGATGGGAAATAGATCAGCAGCCTTTATATATTCCATCATTTATCTTTGCTTCCAAATAGATGAAATTTAGCTTACCCGCTTAAATCAAGCAACTCCAAGCTTGAGCACGATCGAACAATGGATCCAACAGCTGCATCTGTTATCTTTGAACCTAGAATTAAGGATAGCATACACAATCCCCTGATGAAGCAAAAACATTAAAATTAGAAAGTTGAAATAACAAAAATAGAACATTAATGAGACTGCTGGTTAGAACTAAAAGATCTGTTAAGATTACATCAGAATGGATGCAATGCCTGGAACAGAATAAATACCTGAGATTAGCACTCTCTAGGGCAAATATAGCTTCATTTGATAACTGATTTGATGATACATGCAGTTTTTTTAAGTTAGGGCATGAACGACCCAGGTCATCCATCAAAGTAACAAGATCAGTACTATCATCGCTTTGTTGTGCGAAGCACAGTGAAAGCTCACTCATGCTGGGACAATTCATATCCTGTAAGAAGTGTGCAGCCCAATGTATTAATATGGAATGAAAGGGCTATCACTTTAAATAGTGCTAGAACACAGTATTACCGATTTTGAAAGTGAACAAAGATCTGAAAGCCAAAGAATTGAAAGGCTTGCAGAGCTTAGATTAAGAAAATCCAGACCAGAGCAACCACCAATTTTGAGCACTGTGAGAGTAAACTTCTCCGAAACAAATCGACTTAGATCCTCTCTGTGTACAAAATGAAAAGGCCACTCAGCTTATTAAGGTGCTGGAAGTTTCAAAATAGAAACGGCACTTTAGCAAATATAATTTTTACAGCTAATATATATTTCAAGATGGCTTGTGCAGCTGGACAACCATAACTAGACTATTTTTATGTAAGGTTATACATAGCGTCGCAACTGGCAAATGACGAATGCAGTGAAATGGAAAACAGATGAATTAGGAGCTCGTGTTGCAAACAAGGCATACTAGTCATCTAAGTTACAATGAAGGATAACGTACCCAGTAATCCTGTTAACGGCATTGGCAGCCATGGTAATCTCCAGAGTCTTTAAACTTGGGCAAGAAAATGCAAGACAAGCCAGAGTAGTGGAATCAACATCACTGGAACGAACAAAAAAGAACATATAAATGTTAGAAGTACAACTAATTTTTTCTCGGAAAAGAAACATAGAGACAGAGTAAGATCATATGAAAATAACACAATATCATTGTGTATTGTCTTTGGTGCAGCTTAAGTGCATCAGATAATTCCAATGTAGAAAAGCTTCACATCCGATCATTTTGATTCAGAAAGAAAACGGTGCGCTTGATACCGTAAGCGCAAGAATGGTTACATTTGTTATCCTATTTGAAAATAATACAAAGTAACATATTTTTGCGATAAAGAAGCGTCAAAGATGGGCCTATTTCTTGGTAATCAAACAGCCTACCCAGCAGGAAAAACAAATGAGAAAAAGGAAATAAGATAAGTTTAAGAGGTATCAATAGGACACAACCAATCTTGTCACCAACAAGGTTCTTCCTGAAAAAGGGAGTTGCGTATTTTACGTCACCGGAACGAAAAAAGCAAACAGTAAGCCAACAATGTGCAGTGTCTAAAATGTTGCATGTGTTTCCTGACAATGATAAATCAGCATGGACTAACGGGCCAATAGATATGTGATCTCATATTCTCATAAGGACCTAAAGCACTAGTGATCTGCGCACTTATCTTGCAGCAGCACAACAAGAACATCCAAAACAGACAGACATATCCACACCCATTGTTTAACAAGCCTCCTATCGTGATAGAAATCATTAGGTAGCAGCAGTATCAAACAGTGTTGCTTAATAACCCACCCAGAAACATCATCGTTTTCCATATTCAGTTGTTTGTATTTGTAGCTTTTAACCATAATTCAAGCATCGTACACAGGAATCATGCCCCCCATCGCGTCCGGCCCCGTCGATCTAAGGGCGGCGCGCCCAGATCGCGTCTAAAATCGCACGGTACCGGGTTAGATTCGTTCCGATTTGCCCGTCGCGGATTGGTTCCCTCACCTTTCCATGCGGAGCGAGAGGCGGGCGAGCGCGGTGCACCGCGGGAGCAGGGCGCCGAGAAGGCCGAGGCCGGCGGCGCGGAGGCGGAGCTCCTCAGTGGCCCGCCAGACCCGGCCCGCGCAGTCGCGCCAGCCGCGGCTTACCCCCGCGGCGGCCATGACCCCCCGGGGCCCGAGCCGCCGCAGCACCTCCGCCATGACCTCCTTGGGCACGGGCCGCCCGCCCACCTCCATCATCGCCTCCTCTCCGTCGTCGTCGTCGTCCTTCCCGCCGGCGCCGTCGCCGCCGTCAACCTCCATCTCCACCGCCTCCACCTTGGGCTTCTTCTCCGGCGAGGAGGGCGTCCCCGCCTCATCGAAGGAGAGGGCGCGGCGGAGCCTGTTCTCCCCTCCCCCTCCGCCGCCCCCACTGGCGGCGGCCCCGGACGAGGATGACGGCGACGGGGTCGGCGCCGCGCCGGTGGCCGCGATGGGGGAGGGGATGGTGCAGACGTGGCCCTTCTTCGGCTGGCCGCACCGGCCGCAGTTGTAGCTGCCCCGCGACTTGGGCCGCGGCGGGGGCGGCGGCCTGGGCAGCGACGCCATGGGGGTTAGGGTTTGGGGGCGCGGTTAGGTCAGGTCAGAGGAGGGAGAAATAGCGAGAGGCCCGCGCGGGAGATTGGGGACGGATTGGCGCCATTTTTCGGGGCGCGAGGAGGATGGATGGATGGAGGTGGAGGAGGATTTGGTTTGGTTTTGGCGCAGCCGCACATGCACAGTGAATGAATGAATTGGAAAAAAGGAAAAAGGAAAAAGAGCCTGAAGCGGAGACGTGAGTTGCAAGTCGTTCGTTCCTCCTCGGTCGGAGGCGTCCGGGATTTGCTCCGCTCTGGTCCGGGGGCTTTGACAGGTTCCCCAATATAGCAGGAAGGAATTTTGGAAATTGGTTTCCTTCTTTTTCATGGTTCGAAAATTGGGCTGGTTCTTCTTTTCGGTGTGAACATGTCATTGCTTTCGGTGGGAAAATGCCATTGTTTTGCGAATTTGATTTTGAGGAACCGTGAATATCTCCTTTCGCTTTCACACGTCTACATCATTTTAAATTTCGGCCCTAGGCTCAAACAGGTTGATTTTGAGTCTGTTTTTTCCTCCCAACATTACATGGTTTTGGGAATTTGATTTCGAGGACCCATGGATATCTCCTTCGATGTTCACATGTCTGCGTCGCCCTTGATATATGACAGGTTCGAACTGATTGATCTTCAAGACATCGTTTCTTTCTCGTATTTCCATTGAAACTGGCTTCGTTCTTCTTTTAGAGTAGGAAATGACAAGGTTATTATGCAAGTAGCCAATGCTTTCGACATCGTTGTTCACGCATCTACACAAGAAGACGAGTTTGGTCCTGTGATAAACGGTTTAAAGAGGTTGATTTTCAATGTCATTTTCTTCCCTCATTCCAATTTGAAAAGTAACTTAAACTTTTTTGTGCATGTTGTAACAGATATAGGCCCGAATTCTATCACCCACTCTACAAAACGGAAATGCACTCAAATTTTGTCAACTGCTTTACGATAGAGAACTCTTATACCTGCACCTGAATTCGAAATTGGTTCCATTTGTCATTTTGTTTGGTTTGAAATTTGGACTGGTTCTTCTTTTTGTGTGTGAAGTGACGTGCGCTTGCGAATTTGATTTGTGAGGAACCATGGATATATCTTTCGTTGTTCGGGCATCTACGTCATTACAAATCTATGCCCCTGATGACAGACAGGTTCGAACAGCAAGATTGAGTTGAATTAGCCATTTCTTCCCGTGTTTCATCATGAAAAAAGTGTCTTGAACCAAAACTCCATCAATCGACTTCTCTACACTGTAGGAAGGAATTCTCACGATATATATAGGCACACCGCACACACAATATCTCAAGACTAGTGATGACAGCGGATACAACTGGAGTAGTAACGAAAAATGTCGTGTAAGATGATTTATTTTGAAGACAAGATATCGGTTTACTCTATGCAATCGACATCAAGCGCAGCCATCGCCGCATTGATCTGGAACTTTCAGTGTTTTGTTCATTTGAAAAACTCTGTATCTATCTATCAATTTGAGGTTCCAAGTGTTTTTCACTTTTCCTAGGAACTTCCGAATTCTGTCCTCTACTGCGTCCTGTGCACGTTTGACCTGGGCTATTTTTGACGAGACACGTTGACAGTTCGCGCCTGCTAGTTGGCCGCTGCGTATCCACGTAGAGTTAAATCGAACCGCTGCGTCCGCGCACGGGCACACGGGACGGCAGGCAGCCATCAGCCATCAGGCATACGTGTTATTACTCGGACGGCAACTTAGCGACCAAGTGGCCCCACGTGGTTGGCCTGTGCGGCGGCTTATCTAACAGAACACGAGCAACATTATCACTGACATGGTTCTTCCAAATATTACTTCTGCACCGCAGTTAAATTATGTCACCTATGATCTTATACTCAAAAATCATGGATAATCATTAGTGATCATTGTTGCGTTCACTAATTTGACCACAAGTACAGCTCGTGGTTCCCATAACAGAATTAATCAGAATCACCATCATGTTCGAAAATTTGGAATCTTGAAGTTCCATTGGATCAACACCAATGCATCAGAAGCAGAACCTGAAAAACACCAGAACAGTATAGTCACCATTCACAAAATGGGGACAGAAAAGCTCTATGGATCATGAACTTCAGAATGTGTTCCCGTGGTCTCGATCTTTTTTTCTTGTAACCTCGCGTGGTCTCGATCTATGAAGGTGATGCCCGAAAGGCCATGCGCTCGATCGGTATTCCACACTCCAGGGCGGAGCTAGAAAATTCGGAGGATGGTGTCACCAATGGCCAGCCTGTCTCATGGAAATAGGCCTTGCTGGTGTCACCCGTGGTGAAATTTAAATTATTTAATGATGTACAAAAGAAAGTCACAAACACGTTGGCGTCCTAGGACACCACAGCTTGAACGTAGCTCCCCCAGCAGAGCAACTTGAGTTATTTCTTTTTGCCTGGAATTTCAAGCTGTTGAGCGAACAGAAACTCATTTTATATTGTCTTATGTTACCTCCGCGATGTTGGTGCCCTGTAACTCAATTTTGATTGAATACTCCAATAATATTTTTGTGTAAACCCTGTTTAATACGGATGATGTGGTTTCATTAAGAGCACGGTGCACGGCCGTTTGCTCGGCCGGTCTCTGATCCAAGAAGACGAGCTCATGTAGGCATTGGCAGCTTGCTGGTATCCCTTGTTGACATGCAATATCTGCCCCTTTTACTATGTCCAACAATCTAGAGAAATACATTGCTGATTGTTATACATTTGGGGCCAATATCAGACCATCCAATACCATACCCAGATGGATATGTGAAGACGCCTGGAAGGCCAAGAAAAGAGAGGAGAAGAGATCCATCTGAGGCTAGGAAGAAAGGAAGAACAAAGTTATCAAAGATTGGCGCTAACTAAGATGAGATGATCTATTTGTAGAAGTGATAAACAAAATGCAAGGAAGTGTTCATGAGCCCAGAAAAAAAGGAAAGAAGAATGTGACGAGGAAAAGGATGCAGGCTGAATCAAGCCAACCTGTAGAAAGTTCAATCTCTAAGGTGAACTAGACCTGACATACATTTCACTTGGTTGACTAATTAATTTCATTGATTATGTGATACAAGTACCAGACGGGGTGCCTATTCTTCAGGTACGATAGCAATAGAGTTGTTTTTTTAACATGCTTCTCAAGTTTTTTTTAGAATATGGAATAACATGATTCTCAAGTGTCGTCTAATTACTGTCTTATCTGATGTGTACTCTTGTTCCCAGACTGAAACACAATCCCACGATTGAGACCGCCGACTGAAAGAAATTCGGAAGGAGATTCAAGCCATGTCGTTGTCGCAGTTGAAGTTGGGGGTATTTTGAACTTTTGTGCACACAGCTAGTTATTTGGTTCAGTCTTTACGTTTATCAGTAGCACCACAAGAGTGTAATCAACTTCAATGTTTGGCTTCAAAGTTTTGGCTATCAGTTCATCGTTCCAATGTTCATAACAGGATTTTTGCTGTCCATATTGTGTTATCTTGCAATTGGATTACCTGTTCAATTACGAAGTACGCATGTTTCTTTCCTGGTTTCATTCGATGCTTGTGATGGGTCCGTCAGACCGTCAGCGCGACCAGTGACTCCACACCAAGGTTTGAAAAATCGACGAAAACTGAACTTACCGGTCCAGTCCGGTAAGTCCGGTTTAGCGATTTTCGAATTTGAAATTCGAAATTTTTTGAAAATTTGAAAAAATTTGAAACAAAAAATATGTAAAAAAAAACTAGACGTCATTTGCAGACCATTTGTGAAAACCATACACGAATTGGAGTTCGTTTGATGGGTCAAATAATTCCCGAAAGATTTCTGGGTAATAAGGATTTTTTTAAAAAAAAGACCATTATCCCCTTCCGAAGGACCCGAACCGATGAATCTGAGGTCCCTCTCCACTTTACGACGCCACAGGTCGGTCCCCAGCCACTAAAAGTGCATCTAGGCCCCTAATCATGTGTTTTGTGTGATTGACGTCAAAACGATCAAAAGGACTAATATTTGCATTGAGAAAATATTCAGCTAGGTCTCACAATGGAGAATAAAAAAGATTTCAAAGTTACAATCCCTCATTGTGTTGTCAAGGATGGCATCAAGTGCTCAATGGACGGAGATTTCACTCTTTTATTTTTCATTGAGTCTAGGAATGCCGTACTATCAAGAGGGATGGTAATCATGTGTCTACTGATGTCACAAGAGCTTTTGTATGAACCAAAACCAACCAAAATTGAGCTTGAGAGGATAGCCAAATTTCCAGTTGCAGATTGCTCCCACCGGAGTATCCGACGTACTGCCGGAGTATCCAGACCCACTCAGGAGGTCCCCATCGGAGTATCCGACTATGTGTCGGAATGTCCGGTGGAAGCCATTGCCATCACAGCCTAAGTGTCTATCGGAGTATCCGACACGCTGTCGGAGTATCCGGTAGACTCTAACCAGAAGCGCAACGGTTCGATTTTTGGGAGCGTCAATATATACCCATCCACCTCCAACGGCCATCTCTCTCATCTCCACTCACAACAACACGACCAAAGCTTTCCCCTTTCACTCTCTACTCATTCCCAAGCTAAAGATTTGTGTGATTCACTCAAGGGAGTGTGTGAGAGCAAAAAAATCGTGTTGAGAGCAAGCATCCCACTCTTGAGCTTCTTGTGGCATCATCTCATTTGATTTCATTTGTTACTCTTGGAGCTTTGTGCTCCTAGACGGCTAGAGGTTGCCCAGGAGCTTCCAATTCGTGTGGTGAAGCTCCGGGAAGTTTGTATTACCCATTCCCGCAAGGGATTTGCTAGTGAGCAACTTGAATCGGTCTTGGTGACCATTTGAGCGAGGAAAAGGGTTGAGAGCAACCCGGTCCTTTGTGGACTCCTCAACGGAGACGTAGGGCACTTTGTGGGCCTGAACTTCGGGTACAAATCGTGTGTCACATTGTCTCAATTTTGTTTTGTTCTTGTTGTTCATACTTGTTCTTGTTCATATTGCTCATATATCACTATATTGCCTCGATCTACATATCTACTTGTTTTCTTCCGCATTTACTGTGTAGATTTACTTCCTAGCATCTATACAAGTCTTTTGATTCAAGTATAATTGCTAGAAACTTCGTAGATTTCAAATTACGCAAGATTTATCCCCTGTTTCGGATTGTCCGACACAGTACCGGATACTCCGGTAGCTCCAGGTCCGGAGTATCCGACAGTGTGCCGGATTATCCGGTAGAACTGACGATTTGGTTAAGTCTTAATTTGCAGAAGTTTTTAGCGTTGCCTATTCACCCCCCCCCCCCTCTAGGCAACTTTCAATTGGTATCAGAGCCGAGTACTCCGTTTGAAGCTTAACCGCTTGGAGAAAAGATGGAGGCAATGTTGACGGTCGTTACGGACCAATTTCGACCGTCAACTAGATTGGACATTCTTTACATGCATTTTATTTAAGAATAACCTATTTCCACATGTACCTCTAGATTTTAGTGTGCAGGTGGAATAAGGGAGAAATCCAGGTGAAATCATGCCCCAAGGCGACGAATCAACACTTCTACAAAACAACGTTCGCCGCGGGAATACAACTCCAAGACAAACGGCCAAATCTCGTCAAAGTCCAACACAACTAAGGCCAAATGCACCTGGACCAGAGAAGTAGACCCAGAGGGGGAGCCACCTGCCAAAGCCCAGCCCAGGAGGGGCCAGGCACAGGTCGGCCGACCCCCCCTGGCCAGGTCGGCCGACCTGGCAGGGTGGCCCCCTGGGTCCCACTTTGTGTGGCGGTTTGTTACCGACCTCTGGAGGTCGGTTCCCCCTACATTAAATGCCACCGACCTCGGGAACCGCCTCAAAGTTACCGACCTTCAAGGACTATATAAGGAGGGGTACCCCCCCTCCTTCCAAGACACACAATACACAAGGATCATTCCCTCCTCCTCACACTAGAGCTAGAGGCAATTCTAGGTAGTGCTAGGCTGAGTAGTGGGTTGCCCTATTGCTCCCAAAGTCTTGTGGAGAATTGGGTAGTGCTCTTGTATCCTTCCTTTCTCTTTGTAAGACTTGTTATTTAATCTATGGAATACAAGTATTCATATAGTTGTTATGAGCTTGCTAGTTCTATCATGATCTTGTATGATCATTCGTTGTTCGTTCATGCTCGTTCATCATTCGTTCTTCGTTCGTTCATACTCGATCATCGATTATTCTTGAACTTCCTTAATCGTTCATCGTTCGTCGCTCGTTCTTGAGCGACGAACGCTTATGCATGATTTAGTGCTAGCTTTGATCCCTTTTATCTAGTTTATGCTAGTTAGGCCAGTTGTTCTCATGTTTAGGCATCGGGCTCATTGTCCTGCAAAGGTGCTCTAGATTTATCACCCCGTCGATCCGAAGGGTTGGGGGTGCCTCGAGGGATCTAGAGTCGTGGTTAGTAACGCTGGCATGGTGCCGGGGTAGTCTATCCACCCTTGGGTATGTGCGTGTCCCACGGTTTGTAGAGGTAGGTGGCAGGAAGTGACAGCCCTATCCATCCAAAGGAACTCTCCACGTTCGGGCACGGCATAGGAGTACGTAAATAGGCCGGAGTCGCGAGGCAGACCTTGCGTATGCCGGATCTCCCGATGTTGCCTAGGCATTAGACGCTTGCTTGTGCTTGCATGACGCTAGATGATAGGTAGAGGTTGTGCACGCTATATGAATGTTGTACCTTTGGAGTAGTAGCTCGCTAGTCTAACTTAGCATTGCTTAGGATTGTCTCTCGCCTTTTATTAGAGAGAGTGGAATGCCTTCGTGTGTGTCACACTATCCTTATTATTATTAAACCTTACCCCTGCATTGGAATGTGGTTATATCACCTATCGTTTGTAACACCATGAACATAAGTACTCTTGTCAACCATGTCTTCCTTTGGGAAAATATAAATACGATACCCTGGAATACTCTCGGGTGAAATGCTACAACGGGTTATCCGTCCGCTTGCGGATATTCTATTTAACATGACAAACCTTATAATTCATATCTAGTACTTGTTACTAGTTGTGGATTATTTGGTTAAATAGTGCAAGTGAACAATTCCATAGGCCCCGGCGTCTCCCCGCGGTCGCGTGTTTCCCGCGCGACCGTAAGAGACGCCAACAAGCATTTCTGGCGCCGTTGCCGGGGAAGACATTGGTTAACAAGAATACAATGATTGTTCATGATTACACTTGATGTGGTTTAACCATTGCCCATGCAGGCTAACCTTGATCTGTTTTCTCTTTGATGTGAAAACAGGAGAGTGTATGCGTGGATTCGACTTGCCGAAAAACTTCGTTGATAATCCCGAGTCACTTGTGAGGAAGACTCGACACCGCGTCGTCGTCTCCCCTCAAGTACTCTCGACAAGCGAACCCGCATCTTCCGCACCATCTACGTCAAACGTCATGGCTGAAAAGACCCTTCGTGAATACTCCGCGCCCACCGTCGCCAATGTGCCCATTGGACCCAACGTCGACGTTGGTGACGCCGGACTTAACATAAGGTCCAGCCTCATCACTATGGTGCAAGCCATACCCTTTTGTGGGAAGGCTTCCGAGGACGCCAACTCTCATCTCCAACAATTTCTAGAAATATGCAACACGTCAGGCACGGGAGAAGGCAATCAAGATGCTATCAAGCTCCGTTTGTTTCCGCTCTCCCTCCTTGGGAAAGCAAAACAATGGTTCTATGCAAACCGCGCTAATATTGACACTTGGGACAAATGTTCTACGGCGTTCCTCGCTAAGTTCTTCCCGATGGGCAAAACCAATGCTCTTCGTGGAAGAATTGCAAGCTTCCAGCAAGCAACAAATGAATCCATACCCGAGGCATGGGAAAGGCTCCAAGAATACACATCAGCCTGCCCACACCATGGGATGGAAGAATGGCTCATTCTTCAACACTTTTACAACGGGTTAACACCAACAGCCCGTGGACATATGGATGCCGCTGCTGGAGGAGCCTTCTTCTCCAAAACCGTTACTCAAGCAAAAGATCTTATAGAGAAGATGGTCTCCAATCAAGGGTGGAGCGATGATCGACTCCAATCACGCTCAAAAGGCATCCACCCTGTCAAGGAAGTGGACATGTTATCCGCCAAACTTGACCTTCTCATGAAGCGTTTGGATGAACACACTTCAAGTGGTAGTGTTCGTGCATTGGACTCACACATGACGTGTGAGGAATGCGGGGATACGGGCCATATGGGGAAGAATTGCCCCCACACCCAAGAAGATGCGTTCTACATGAACAACAACAACGGGTATCGTCCAAACGGAGGTCAAGGATATAATCAAAATCAAAATAGAGGTAACAATTTTCCTGGTTTTTACAATAATCAGCCCTCTTTGAAAGATTTGGCTCTTGGCCAAGCTAAAATTAATGAATTAATCAACAAAAAGCTTGCTGCCAACGATAAAGTTTTAGAAAATATAAATTCACAGCTAGAAGGTTTTTCTTCCGCTTTCAAAAATCAGCTGAGTTTTAACAAAATGATAGAAACCCAGCTTGCTCAGCTTGCTGCTCTTGTTCCTACCTCTAATTCTGGGAAGATCCTGGGGCAACCCGAGTCTTCTTTAGAAAATGTTAACGCGGTTACCACGAGGGGAGGAAAATCCACTCGGGACCCGCCATATCCTAACCATGCAGGTAACAAGGACAGGGTTGAACAAGAAGAAGAAGACCCTTCTATCATCCAGAAAAAGAATGATGAACCAAAGGCAACCACTGGGAAAGAGGCACTAGAATTCCAAGACACTAGTTTCATGCCATTCCCACACAGAAATAAGAAGCTGAAGGTGGATGAACAATTTGATCGTTTTGTGGAAGTCATCCAAAAGATTCATGTCAACGTGCCTTTGATGGA
>RWGY01000990.1:0-10259 GCA_007726485.1 Eragrostis curvula
AAACAAAGCAAACATTCAGTTCATCACACCAAGCAGAGCAAATCATACGGAACTAAACGTCTCATCATTACAGATTATTCTCAAAGGCCTGGGAAACTCCTAAACATCGGACTCAGCGTCACTTGGGGTTGCCGGCTGTGAAGTGTATTCTGAGTCACTCGGGGTAGGAGGACGACGAACAGGCCTACGTGGCGGGGAAGTGGCCGTCCCGGTGGTCTCGTCGGAGGTGTCACCCCCGTTCATCTCCCTCTCCAAAGTTCTGAGTTTAGCTTCCACTTGTGCTAGATGGTCCCTGACGTCCTGCAGCTCCATCTGCAGCCCCTCAAGGCGGCAAGTCACCTCCAGGTTGGTGTTAAGCTGCTCAATCGCCTGGTAGGTGCCCATGCGACCACCAAGAGTGGCCCTTGTAAATTCTGCAGTGCCCGGCCTCCTCCTGGGGCAGTACTGGAAGTTGGTGTGCCTTAGCTCATGACGGAAGTAGTAACACTGACCAGTGAGTGCCTCCCATGCAGCATCATCAATAGCCGCACCACAGGTAGCCCTCCAGGCCGGCGAAGTGTGCTTCCTGAGGAGTCGATTTCCCCGGTAGACGTACACAATAGCACTCCATTCATCACGTCCTGGGCGATGCCTCCGCTTCACGATGTAGTCAGGCGCACGGTGAATGCCCACTTCGGACAGCATGTCCCGTAAGCGACGAGGAAGATATCCCCCTTCTTCTCCCTGGGAGTGGAAGGTCACAGTGCGACGACTCTTCTGCTCCTCGCTGCTGGGCTCCTGGCTCCTTGAGGCAAGTTGGTGCCTAGGAACACGACCACCAGTGCTTTTGCGTGCAGTCAGCTTGGTGCGGGCCATCTACAAATTTTGAACAGGCACGAATAAGCAAACAATATTGAAAGAAACTGTAAAACAAAACCGTATGAAAGTTGGAGGTAAACAAGAAACTTTTGTAAAATAGTTTTTATATAGAAAATATATCCTTATCGCATTCGTTCTAAACTAGGCTTTTGCGTCCTACAGTCGATATGGCTCTGATACCACTTCTGTCACACCGGTTTCTAAGGATAAACCAGGTGCAGCTGCATGTGTGCCCAGGAACAAATTACACACACACAGTGACGTCATCAATGGTAAAACAGAATAAAATCCATATCTTAAATTATTACATCGTTAATTTATTACAAAAGGACCCGTAGGTCTAAAAGAAAATTACATCAATGCAGCGGAAATAAACTAGCGTAGGTGCCCGAAGAACTCCACAGGCGTCGACTGGAAGATCACTCGCCTAGTACTCCACTCCATTGTCCTCGTAATTTTCCACGTCGTCTCCTGTAGCTGTGCAGCAATATATGGTAGATAGCAAGCGTGAGTACATGTCGTACTCCGCAAGTGTGGGAAAGGATGACATGAGGGCTAGAGACAAGAAAGGCTACATGGGTTGGTTGCAGAAAGCCAAGTTTATTTTAAATACTCTTTTTAAAGCAACCTAATTACTATGTGTGAGGTCTCCCACCCATATCAAACCAGCATCAAGGTTCTACCTGAACCAAC
The DNA here is from genome assembly GCA_007726485.1 of Eragrostis curvula. Taxonomy (NCBI): domain Eukaryota; kingdom Viridiplantae; phylum Streptophyta; class Magnoliopsida; order Poales; family Poaceae; genus Eragrostis; species Eragrostis curvula. The sequence continues at coordinate 1,552 of RWGY01000990.1, forward strand.
CATAGCTCCAACAAACCAACCATATACCCATCCAAAACCCCTAATCATGTGAGGATCCAGGCCGCTCTTGACCGTGAGCACGGCTGTCATGACAGTTTTATACTCTGCAGAGATTGCACCACTTTACACACAAGTCGTGATTCCCATTTGCCCGTGGGAGCGACCCACATTACACACTTCCGTAGGTGCGCGGCAGGGGTCTCACTACGAGGCCTTTACAAAGGTTCTCCCAGCATGTACTTGCCCTCTAAGGTTTCCACCGATGGGGGACTACCTTTAAGTAACCTGTCCACCCAAGAGCCCCCTCTTGAGCCTTGCGGGTCATAGGACTACCTTAAGTAACCTGTCCGTCCCCCGCGCCTCCAACATGCTTATACACTACTGGGAGGGTTACCTAATTAATCAGCCAAGCTTTACCCATTATCGGTCTTGTGGTGGCACTGTTTTCCTGGTGGCCGCTCCATGAACCGGTCCCTTACGATCTAAAGCAGCAGACCGCATACAACCATGTGCTAACTGCACCAACCACCATCACCTCCCTCTTGCTCAGATCCCTAAGGTTCCATGTTTTCTATCAGAAAGTATTACCATTCCACCCATGTGCAGTAAGTAACATTAAGCAAAATTAACAATTAACCAAGCCATCCCAACTAAGCAGGCTAAAGCAAGATTTCCCATGACACAACAACCAATCGAGGCTAAAGGCGACAAGGAATGATCATTCAAAACTAGTAAACCCTATCATTAGGCAAACCCATCATATTGACACAGCATGCAGTTTTTGTAACAAAAACAGTTGTAAATAGGATCAGAATGATCAACGGCCACTTGCCCTTCCTGCTGCAGTGGTTGCTGTTCGTATTCCTCGAAATCTTGGTTCTGGAACTCCTCGTATGGCTGCTCCTGATTGTATCCCTATACGCGTACATTCACCAGCAACAGCAAACATTCACAATCAGAACCATGCACACAACAGATGCAAAACAGTATGAGGATGCCATGAATGCAAGGGTTTTGTTTCTACGAAAGTTTTGGTACAGGAATCAGTAAAACAGAGCTACGGTGTACAGATATAAAGGTTTTACGTTTCTAGGAATAAAACTCAATTAACTAATCCTGCAGGGCCAGCGCACGGGTTTCTACAGGCTCAGATTAACAGACAGCTTAAACAGGTATAAACGAGCAGTGTTTTAAACCGTAAAACTAGTACCTAGTAGCCAACAGAATTGTTGGGTCGGGGTAGCGATTCATGCCGACGGCAGGGTCAAGGCCATTGCCGAATATTCTAATCATGGCACGAACATGATACAAAACGCAGAAGGGCGTCGCGGTCTCACCTACAGCGTCGCAGATGTCGGTGGCGTCCCGATAGGCTGGCGACGGCGAGGGTGACGCGGATGCACGGAGCTCGACGAAAACGGGTCTGCAGCGTCAGGGAAGAGTCACGAATTGGCCGGATGCCGTCCTCGTCCACCTGCGATCGAGGCCAGCGTTAGGGAAGGTCGAAGATACCCGGCGACGGTACACGCTAGTGGCGATGGTACTCACCAGACGAGGACGACGACGGGGGCGTCCGGTGCAGAAACAGGGAGGTGCGGGTGATGTACGGCGGCGAGATTTGGGAAAAGGGGCTGCGGCACACCGGAGGTCCGGTTTTATAGTGCTGGGAGCAGAGAAGCACAGCACAGCCTGGCTCGGCATCAAATCCCGAAAGATGGCGCTCCTCTTCCATGCTCGCGCGTTGGGTACGAATCAGGACGTGATCGCGTCAGTTTTCTGCGTGGCGAGGGAAGTAAAAGCTGCGGCAGTCACGCACACGGGGTTGGGTGAAGCAGGACAGCGCACAGCTGCAGGTTTCAACGGTGGCGGTGGAATTTTGGAAACAGAGGCGTGATCAAAGCTGGAGATAAAAGACGACCTTGCTGAGGTCCGGCTGGACTCAGCACAAGGTATTTCTAGTTGATTTCCTATCGCTTCTTTTTCTGGTTCTTCTAAAAGCAAAAAGAGGTACGTAAAATAAATGTAAAAATACAACTACTGCTTTGAATAAATTCAGAGAAAAGAAAATGCTAGCATGCCATGCATGATATGCAGATGCAACCTAAGAAATAATTTTACCCACTGTAGAACAATTAAATCTAGTTGCAGGCATAGGGAAACTAATTATTGTAAAAAGTAGGGTGTTACAGCTATGAACGCGGATATCACCCTCGGCGTCAGCGAGATTGGGCAACGCGTTGCATTGCCTGGAGAATCGCTTGATGTAGTCCCTCAGGGACTCGTCGGCGCCCTGCCGGCAGTTCCGAAGGTCCCACGGGTTCCCCGGGCGCGCGTACGTGCCCTGGAAGTTGCCGATAACACCTCCTGGAGGTCAACCCAATCCTGGATTGAACCCTCCGGGAGATGCTCGAGCCACGTCCTGGCCGAGTCGGCCAAGAAGAGGGGGAGGTTGCGGATGATGAACCGCTCGTCGGTGGCACCGCCGGCTTGGCACGCCAGGCGGTAGTCCTCCAGCCACAACGCGGGATTCGTCTCCCCGTTGTACTTCGTGATATTGCTGGGCGGCCGAAACCGCTGGGGACGGGAGCCCGCAAGATGGCGCGGCCAAAAGCCCGTGGGCCAGCCGGGACCGGAGCCCGAGGCTTGTCTTCCTCCGGGTCAAATCTCCCGCCACGCCGCGGAGCGTAGACAAGTCCTCGGTTTCGCACCGTGGACCTCGCCCTTGCTCGCGGCGCCTTGCCCGCAGAATGTCGCGGGCGTCGCGGATCCTGCCGATCCGCTGATGGACCGGCGGCGCGTCCCCAGTCCCACTTTGCTCGGGGGTTTGGTGGACGGAACTTTCGGGTTGTGGCCGTGGCTTGCTTGGCGTGCCGGTAGGAAACGCTGGATTCCCACCGCCGTGCAGCGGAGCTTTGCTCGCGCTCGGCCTGCTGCACCGCCGCCAAGTCAGGAGGTCCTTGAGCTCCCCCTGGATTCTTCGCTGGTCCTCGTCGGACGTTGCGGGAGCGCGCGCAAAAGTGTCGCAGCGCGGGCGACATTTTGGCTGGGCCTGGTGTATCTGGGCACGAGGTTGCCCGCCTCGGCCAGAATCCGCTGCCGGGCTTCGCGCCCATGGGCACGCACGCGTTCGCGCAGGGCCTGGCGCTGCGCCACCTCGTGTTCGAGCCGCTCGCGCTCCTCCTTTGAGCCGCCGCGCGGCTTCTGCGAGCTCGTGTTGGCGTTGGAGCAGACGCTCCAGGTCATCGCCCTCCCGGAGGTCGGCGCTCGCCGGAGGGGTTCCTTGCTGCGCCTGTTGTCCACAAGCAGGGGCGCGGCTTCTGCGGCCGCTCCGGCGTCCGCCGTCGTCGCGACCGCTGCAGGGTCTGGCTGCGCCGCCACGTCGTGAACGTTGCGGCGGCTACCTCCGCCGGCTTCCACCACCATGCACTCGCGCGAAGGATGGTGACTGCCGCATCGGAGTCGTAGTCGAGGAGGTCATCCTCGTCGCTGTCGTAGTCGTACTCCGCCATACCCATGAGCTCCGCGCCCGCGGATATGGCGAGGGTGAGGGCCCTTTGTGGGGGTGCCGGCGGTTCGACGCGCGAAAACCCCCCATCCGGACCACGATGAACTCCAGGCTCCCGAAGTACACGGGAGTGCCCGGAGTCCAATCGATGTCGTGGCTCGCCATCAACTGAAGACGTCAAACGCGCTGAGGTCCCCTACCTGGCGCGCCAACTGTCGGTGCTAAGAAACCGGCCGACAAGTAAATTTGTAACTACGGCGCCTGACAATCTTCTATGATGGCGAGGGTTTTGTGAGAGAGGCGAGATGTATACTGGTTCAGGCAATCGATGCCCTACGTCCAGTTCGTGGTGGTTCGTGTTTCGACTTGCAGAGGGGAGCTACAAGTGTTGACGAGGGAGGAGAAGACTCCAAGCCTCTTCGTGTGTATCTCTATGTCTGTGTCTGTTCGAACTTCGATCCCCCCTCGCTCCCATGCCCCCAGCTCTCCCTTTATAGTCAAGGAGTGAGCCGGTTTACAAATGGGAACGGGGCTTTCGAGTTGTGGGCTAGCGCGGCTACACGCCGCACTAGTCTGAACCCTAGCTGCCACTGTGGCCCTAGTCAGGCGGCGTCCTGTCAGCCCGGTCGCCGGGCAGGTGGTCGAGATGTCACCCAGACGTCGCGGCCGTCTTGTCGCCGGTCCGGTCTTCGTCCCTGTTCAGGGTGATGATGATGTCGTAGCCATCCGCTGCTGTACTCGAGGTGTCAGGCGGCGCCGCGAGATGGGACGGGTGCCACGTGCAGCCAGATCGCGTGCCTGGCAAGTATATGAGTTGCTGGGTAGAGTTAAGGCTCCCAGCTCTCGTCGTAAATGCCTGTCCTCCTTGTCAGAGGAAAATCTTCTCGACGAAGTCTCCCAACTCGGGGTCGGGCGAAGCGCGGCTTGTGGGCCCGCCCGACTGGGAGTCGGCGAGGCGGAGTTCGGGGCCCCACCCGACTCGGGGTCGGGCGGGCGGAAGTCGTGGGCCCGCCCGATTGGGGGTCGGGCGAGGCGGAGTTCGTGGACCCCACCCGACTCGGGGTCGGGCGGGGCGGAAGTCGTGGGCCCGCCCGACTGGGGGTCGGGCGAGGCGGAACTTGTATGTGCCCTCGGGGTCGGCCGTGGGCCCCTCGAGCGCTCTGTTGTCATGCACCGTTCCTGTGGGCCCTACACAATTTAAGCTGAGACGGTTAGCGGGGATTAAGTATCCTAGATCAGGATACCCTGATTTGGGTATCCGTCACCACTCTATCGTCTCCTCAAGAAGTCCGACAACTTCGTCTGGACAGCCGAGGCACAAGAGGCTCTTGATCATCTCAAGGCCAGATTCTCTAGCACCCCGATTCTCGCCTCTCCGACCGAGAAGGAGCCCTTGTTGCTCTATATAGCGGCGACAACGCAGGTGGTCAGCACCGCCCTGGTGGTGGAGCGGACGAGTCGGGCAAGGTGCTCAAGATACAACGGCCGTGTACTTCGTCAGCGAGGTCCTCTCCGACTGCAAGACAAGGTGGCAGCAGATCCAGAAGATGATATACGCGCTGGTCATCACTCGGCGCAAACTCCGTCACTACTTCGACGCCCATCCGGTAACCGTCGTCTCCTCCTTCCCCCTTGCTGAGGTTCTAGGCAATCCGGAGGTGTCGGTCAAAATTTCTAAATGGGCGTTAGAATTAATGGATCAGGGAATAGAATTTACGCACCCATCTGCCGTAAAATCACATACCCTGGTAGATTTCATCGCCGAGTGGACCGAAACTCAGTTGCCCATAGTTCCTGTCGAAAAGGGATGTTGGCGGCTGTTTTTTGACGGCTCTCTCCAAAAAGGGGTGCCGGGAGTGGGTGCTGCTCATCTCTCCGAGAGGTGCGCGAATGCAATATGTCATCCGGCTCAATTTCCCAGCATCACACAATGTAGCTGAGTACGAAGCTCTGCTTAACGCATGAAAGCAGCTGTCGAGTTAGGAGTCCGTAGGCTCGAAGCCTTTGGCGACTCTCAGCTCGTTGTTAACCAGGTCATGAATGAGTCCACCTGCACTAACCCCAAGATGGCGGCCTACTGTGCCGAAATCCGCCGTCTGGAAGAAAAATTCGATGGTTTTCAGGTTGAACACGTCCCTCGGCGGGACAACAAAATGGCGATTCATTGGCCAGGCTGGGTGTCGGTGTTAAGAAACCGGCCGACAAGTAAATTTGTAACTACGGCGCCTAACAATCTTCTATGATGGCGAGGGTTTTGTGAGAGAGGCGAGATGTATACTGGTTCAGGCAATCGATGCCCTACGTCCAGTTCGTGGGTGGTTCGTGTTCCGACTTGCAGAGGGGAGCTACAAGTGTTGACGAGGGAGAGAAAGACTCCAAGCCTCTTCGTGTGTATTTCTATGTCTCTGTCTGTTCGAACTTCGATCCCTCCCAGCTCTCCCTTTATAGTCAAGGAGTGAGCCGGTTTACAAATGGGAACGGGGCTTTCGAGTTGTGGGCTAGCGCGGCTACACGCCGCACTAGTCTGAACCCTAGCTGCCACTGTGGCCCTAGTCAGGCGGCGTCCTGTCAGCCCGGTCGCCGGGCAGGTGGTCGAGATGTCAACCCAGACTGTCGCGGCCGTCTTGTCGCCGGTCCGGTCTTCGTCCCTGTTCAGGGTGATGATGATGTCGTAGCCATCCCGCTGCTGTACTCGAGGTGTCAGGCGGCGCCGCGAGATGGGACGGGTGCCACTGTGCAGGCCAGATCGCGTGCCTGCAAGTATATGAGTTGCTGGGTAGAGTTAAGGCTCCCCAGCTACTCGTCGTAAATGCCTGTCCTCCTTGTCAGAGGAAAATCTTCTCGACGAAGTCTCCCAACTCGGGGTCGGGCGAAGCGCGGCTTGTGGGCCCGCCCGACTGGGGGTCGGGCGAGGCGGAAGTTGTGGGCCCGCCCGACTGGGGTCGGGCGAGGCGGAGTCTGTGGACCCCACCCGACTCGGGGTCGGGCGGGGCGGAAGTCGTGGGCGGTAAGGTTACCGGGTTGGAGAAGGAGGTTGACGGTAAGGTTGCTGTACCTCTGCCTTGATCCATTCGCCTCGTCCTTCGTTTGTTTGATTTTCTTGTTTATTTGGTTTTCAGCGCTCAAGGCGGACCTGGAGGTGGCGCGGGGCGAGAACACCCAGCTGGAGCGGCTGCGGATCGGCGCCGAGCTTCTCGTTGACGAGCTGCAGGTGCCACAGCCGGACGGGACCGCCACCCTGGAGGCGCGCCTGCTTTCCATCTCCAACCGCTTCGGTGCTCTCCGTCGTGAGAGCTTCGAGGCCGGGGTCTTCTGGACGTTGGTGATGGAGCAGACGCACTACGGCGACACCCTCGACCTCGAGGGCTTGTCGCTGGGCATGGTGCCCGGCTTCTCCGATGAAGAGATGGAGGAGCTGAAGAAGAAGACCGCGCCCGCTGCTGCGACGATTGCCGGCCTCCTCGCCTCCTTCGCGTTCCCTCTGCCGTCGCCTCCTGCCTCCGAGTGACGAGTAGTAGGAGATAGAGTAGTTAGTCGAGTTGGGCCGAGTGGCCCTCATGTAAATATAAAAAACTTGCCTTTAGATGAAACAAGTACTTCGTTCTTTAAAAAATGTGTTCGCTCGAAACTTATTCGAATATTTAAGTGTTTTTCCCTTCGTGACTTCCTCCTCTTTCAGACCGCTTGATTGCCTTGGACCTTTCATTCGACTGACTGGTAACCCAGGCCGCTCTTAGCCGCCGAGGCGTCAGAGTCCCGAGTCGGCCAGTCGGGTCGGCCGAGAGATCGTCGACGCTCAAGTTCTGTCCGAGTCGGACCTGCACTTAGGATTTTTCATGTAAATTCCTTAGCCACGGACGCGTTGTCGGCGCAATTTTCGCTCTTGGCCTTGACGCTCGTTTGTCATGGGCATTTTGGATTTTACACGGCCTTTTTTGCGCACCCGCCGGGTGGAGCCCCCGAGCCGTTAGGGTCGGGGATCGGCGGTCGGCAGGTCAGGACTTGTTGTGAATTTCAAAAAGACAGAAAGAGACGAACTTTCTTTTTATTTCGTTTGCATGTCTTTGAACGATGCAAAAGGAAAAGGAGGTACAAGCTAAGGGTAGAAACGACGTAGCTGGTCGATGTTCCACGCGTTGGCGAATATGCGTCCGTCGGCGTTCTTGAGCTTGTAGGTTCCGGGCCGAAGCACCTCCGCAACGGTTGTGGTCCCTCCCACGGCGGAGTCAGCTTGTGCCGACCCTGATTGCCCCTGCAAAAGGCGAAGAACGAGGTCGCCAACCTCGAAAGCGCGGCCTTTAACCTCGTTCGTGGTAGCGGCGCAGCGTTTGTTGATACTTGGCGGAATGCAAGAGCGCGGCTTCTCGTGCTTCGTCGATCTGGTCGAGCGCATCCTCGAGGTAGCGCTCGTTGAGGTCCGGGTCAAACGCTTGCACCCGCGGGGCCCCATAATCCAGGTCAGTCGGTAGCACTGCCTCGGCTCCATACACCATGAAGAATGGAGTGTAGCCAGTGGCACGACTCGGCGTCGTCCTTAGGCTCCACAACACTGCATCGAGCTCTTTTGCCCACCGACCGGCAAATTTCTTGAGCTTGTTGAAGATTCTGGGCTTTAATCCTTGAGGATCATGCCGTTCGCTCGTTCACACTGCCCATTCGTTTGGGGGTGAGAAACAGCTGCCCAGTCGACTCGGATGCCGTACTGATCGCAAAGTTCAGAATTTCTTCCCCGTGAACTGCGTGCCATTGTCAGTGATGATGGCATTTGGCACCCCGAATCGATGTACAATGTCGGTGAAGAACTTGACGGCTTGCGCCGAGTCAATTTTGCCGATCGGCCTGGCCTCTATCCACTTTGAGAACTTGTCAACGGCGACAAGCAAGTGGGTGTAGCCTCCCGGTGCCTTTTTGAAGGGTCCAACCGGTCCAGCCCCCATACCGCGAACGGCCAAGTAATGGGGATGGTTTGGAGGGCCTGAGCCGGCAGATGAGTTTTACGAGTAATGCTGGCACCCTTCGCAAGTGCGCACCACTCGTTGGGCGTCGGCAACAGCGGTCGGCCAATAAAAACCGTGCCGAAACGCGTTGCCGACTAGCTTCGTGGTGCAGTGATGGCCGCACGTTCCGGGTGGATATACTGGAGTACTGCCTACCCTCGTCGAGAGGGATACAGCGTTGGAGGACTCCAGAGCGCCCTTTTTAT
>RWGY01000100.1:0-17440 GCA_007726485.1 Eragrostis curvula
GCGGTAAACTTGTAGCGTCGGTGTTCGACGCGCTGCGATTGGCGGCGGGACCCGCGTCGTGTTCGAAGCCGTGAAGGGGGCTGCCGGGACGGGAGCACAAAAAGAATTATAGCACAATGTATGTCGGATGCGATCATACCAGCACTAAAGCCCGGATCCCATCAGAACTCCGAAGTTAAGCGTGCTTGGGCGAGAGTAGTACTAGGATGGGTGACCTCCTGGGAAGTCCTCGTGTTGCATCCCTTTTATTTTCCTTTTGCGCTTCTGTTTTATTTTTAAATTTTTTATAAACAAGAAAAATCCGAAAATTTGCGGTAATATGTAGCGGTCGGTGTTCGACGCGCTGCGCATTTGGCGGCGGGACCCGCGTCGGTTCGAAGCCGTTGAAGGGGGCTCCGGGACGGGAGCACAAAAAGAATTATAGCACAATGTATGTCGGATGCGATCATACCAGCACTAAAGCACCGGATCCCATGAACTCGAAGTTAAGCGTGCTTGGGCGAGAGAGTAGTACTAGGATGGGTGACCTCCTGGGAAGTCCTCGTGTTGCATCCTTTTTATTTCCTTTTGCGCTTCTGTATTTTTTTTTAATTTTTTTATAACACAAGAAAATCCTTGCGGTAATACTGTAGCGTCGGTGTTCGACGCGCTGCGCATTTGGCGGCGGGACCCGCGTCGTGTTCGAAGCCGTGAAGGGGGCTGCCGGGACGGGAGCACAAAAAGAATTATAGCACAATGATGTCGGATGCGATCATACCAGCACTAAGCGCCGGATCCCATCAGGAACTCCGCGAATTAACGTGCTTGGCGGAGTAGACTAGATGGTGACCTGCTCTACTCTTTGGGAATCCTCGTGTTGCATCCATTTTATTTTCCTTTTGGGGTCTTCTGTTTTAATGGTGTATTTTTGTATAACAAGAAAAAATCCGACTTTGCGGTAATACTGTAGCGTCGGTGTTCGACGCGCTGCGCATTTGGCGGCGGGACCCGCGTCGTGTTCGAAGCCGTGAAGGGGGCTGCCGGGACGAGAGCACAAAAAGAATTATAGCACAATGTATGTCCGGATGCGATCATACCAGCACTAAAGCACCGGATCCCATCAGAACTCCGAAGTTAAGCGTGCTTGGGCGAGAGTAGTACTAGGATGGGTGACCTCCTGGAAGTCCTCGTGTTGCATCCCTTTTATTTTCCTTTTGCGCTTCTGTTTTATTTTTTAAATTTTTTTATAAACAAGAAAAATCCGAATTTGCGGTAATACTGTAGCGTCGGTGTTCGACGCGCTGCGCATTTGGCGGCGGGACCCGCGTCGTGTTCGAAGCCGTGAAGGGGGCTGCCGGGACGGGAGCACAAAAAGAATTATAGCACAATGTATGTCGGATGCGATCATACCAGCACTAAAGCACCGGATCCCATCAGAACTCCGAAGTTAAGCGTGCTTGGGCGAGAGTAGTACTAGGATGGGTGACCTCCTGGGAAGTCCTCGTGTTGCATCCCTTTTATTTTCCTTTTGCGCTTCTGTTTTATTTTTTAAATTTTTTTATAAACAAGAAAAATCCGAATTTGCGGTAATACTGTAGCGTCGGTGTTCGACGCGCTGCGCATTTGGCGGCGGGACCCGCGTCGTGTTCGAAGCCGTGAAGGGGGCTGCCGGGACGAGAGCACAAAAAGAATTATAGCACAATGTATGTCGGATGCGATCATACCAGCACTAAAGCACCGGATCCCATCAGAACTCCGAAGTTAAGCGTGCTTGGGCGAGAGTAGTACTAGGATGGGTGACCTCCTGGGAAGTCCTCGTGTTGCATCCCTTTTATTTTCCTTTTGCGCTTCTGTTTTATTTTTTAAATTTTTTTATAAACAAGAAAAATCCGAATTTGCGGTAATACTGTAGCGTCGGTGTTCGACGCGCTGCGCATTTGGCGGCGGGACCCGCGTCGTGTTCGAAGCCGTGAAGGGGGCTGCCGGGACGAGAGCACAAAAAGAATTATAGCACAATGTATGTCGGATGCGATCATACCAGCACTAAAGCACCGGATCCCATCAGAACTCCGAAGTTAAGCGTGCTTGGGCGAGAGTAGTACTAGGATGGGTGACCTCCTGGGAAGTCCTCGTGTTGCATCCCTTTTATTTTCCTTTTGCGCTTCTGTTTTATTTTTTAAATTTTTTTATAAACAAGAAAAATCCGAATTTGCGGTAATACTGTAGCGTCGGTGTTCGACGCGCTGCGCATTTGGCGGCGGGACCCGCGTCGTGTTCGAAGCCGTGAAGGGGGCTGCCGGGACGAGAGCACAAAAAGAATTATAGCACAATGTATGTCGGATGCGATCATACCAGCACTAAAGCACCGGATCCCATCAGAACTCCGAAGTTAAGCGTGCTTGGGCGAGAGTAGTACTAGGATGGGTGACCTCCTGGGAAGTCCTCGTGTTGCATCCCTTTTATTTTCCTTTTGCGCTTCTGTTTTATTTTTTAAATTTTTTTATAAACAAGAAAAATCCGAATTTGCGGTAATACTGTAGCGTCGGTGTTCGACGCGCTGCGCATTTGGCGGCGGGACCCGCGTCGTGTTCGAAGCCGTGAAGGGGGCTGCCGGGACGAGAGCACAAAAAGAATTATAGCACAATGTATGTCGGATGCGATCATACCAGCACTAAAGCACCGGATCCCATCAGAACTCCGAAGTTAAGCGTGCTTGGGCGAGAGTAGTACTAGGATGGGTGACCTCCTGGGAAGTCCTCGTGTTGCATCCCTTTTATTTTCCTTTTGCGCTTCTGTTTTATTTTTTAAATTTTTTTATAAACAAGAAAAATCCGAATTTGCGGTAATACTGTAGCGTCGGTGTTCGACGCGCTGCGCATTTGGCGGCGGGACCCGCGTCGTGTTCGAAGCCGTGAAGGGGGCTGCCGGGACGAGAGCACAAAAAGAATTATAGCACAATGTATGTCGGATGCGATCATACCAGCACTAAAGCACCGGATCCCATCAGAACTCCGAAGTTAAGCGTGCTTGGGCGAGAGTAGTACTAGGATGGGTGACCTCCTGGGAAGTCCTCGTGTTGCATCCCTTTTATTTTCCTTTTGCGCTTCTGTTTTATTTTTTAAATTTTTTTATAAACAAGAAAAATCCGAATTTGCGGTAATACTGTAGCGTCGGTGTTCGACGCGCTGCGCATTTGGCGGCGGGACCCGCGTCGTGTTCGAAGCCGTGAAGGGGGCTGCCGGGACGAGAGCACAAAAAGAATTATAGCACAATGTATGTCGGATGCGATCATACCAGCACTAAAGCACCGGATCCCATCAGAACTCCGAAGTTAAGCGTGCTTGGGCGAGAGTAGTACTAGGATGGGTGACCTCCTGGGAAGTCCTCGTGTTGCATCCCTTTTATTTTCCTTTTGCGCTTCTGTTTTATTTTTTAAATTTTTTTATAAACAAGAAAAATCCGAATTTGCGGTAATACTGTAGCGTCGGTGTTCGACGCGCTGCGCATTTGGCGGCGGGACCCGCGTCGTGTTCGAAGCCGTGAAGGGGGCTGCCGGGACGAGAGCACAAAAAGAATTATAGCACAATGTATGTCGGATGCGATCATACCAGCACTAAAGCACCGGATCCCATCAGAACTCCGAAGTTAAGCGTGCTTGGGCGAGAGTAGTACTAGGATGGGTGACCTCCTGGGAAGTCCTCGTGTTGCATCCCTTTTATTTTCCTTTTGCGCTTCTGTTTTATTTTTTAAATTTTTTTATAAACAAGAAAAATCCGAATTTGCGGTAATACTGTAGCGTCGGTGTTCGACGCGCTGCGCATTTGGCGGCGGGACCCGCGTCGTGTTCGAAGCCGTGAAGGGGGCTGCCGGGACGAGAGCACAAAAAGAATTATAGCACAATGTATGTCGGATGCGATCATACCAGCACTAAAGCACCGGATCCCATCAGAACTCCGAAGTTAAGCGTGCTTGGGCGAGAGTAGTACTAGGATGGGTGACCTCCTGGGAAGTCCTCGTGTTGCATCCCTTTTATTTTCCTTTTGCGCTTCTGTTTTATTTTTTAAATTTTTTTATAAACAAGAAAAATCCGAATTTGCGGTAATACTGTAGCGTCGGTGTTCGACGCGCTGCGCATTTGGCGGCGGGACCCGCGTCGTGTTCGAAGCCGTGAAGGGGGCTGCCGGGACGAGAGCACAAAAAGAATTATAGCACAATGTATGTCGGATGCGATCATACCAGCACTAAAGCACCGGATCCCATCAGAACTCCGAAGTTAAGCGTGCTTGGGCGAGAGTAGTACTAGGATGGGTGACCTCCTGGGAAGTCCTCGTGTTGCATCCCTTTTATTTTCCTTTTGCGCTTCTGTTTTATTTTTTAAATTTTTTTATAAACAAGAAAAATCCGAATTTGCGGTAATACTGTAGCGTCGGTGTTCGACGCGCTGCGCATTTGGCGGCGGGACCCGCGTCGTGTTCGAAGCCGTGAAGGGGGCTGCCGGGACGAGAGCACAAAAAGAATTATAGCACAATGTATGTCGGATGCGATCATACCAGCACTAAAGCACCGGATCCCATCAGAACTCCGAAGTTAAGCGTGCTTGGGCGAGAGTAGTACTAGGATGGGTGACCTCCTGGGAAGTCCTCGTGTTGCATCCCTTTTATTTTCCTTTTGCGCTTCTGTTTTATTTTTTAAATTTTTTTATAAACAAGAAAAATCCGAATTTGCGGTAATACTGTAGCGTCGGTGTTCGACGCGCTGCGCATTTGGCGGCGGGACCCGCGTCGTGTTCGAAGCCGTGAAGGGGGCTGCCGGGACGAGAGCACAAAAAGAATTATAGCACAATGTATGTCGGATGCGATCATACCAGCACTAAAGCACCGGATCCCATCAGAACTCCGAAGTTAAGCGTGCTTGGGCGAGAGTAGTACTAGGATGGGTGACCTCCTGGGAAGTCCTCGTGTTGCATCCCTTTTATTTTCCTTTTGCGCTTCTGTTTTATTTTTTAAATTTTTTTATAAACAAGAAAAATCCGAATTTGCGGTAATACTGTAGCGTCGGTGTTCGACGCGCTGCGCATTTGGCGGCGGGACCCGCGTCGTGTTCGAAGCCGTGAAGGGGGCTGCCGGGACGAGAGCACAAAAAGAATTATAGCACAATGTATGTCGGATGCGATCATACCAGCACTAAAGCACCGGATCCCATCAGAACTCCGAAGTTAAGCGTGCTTGGGCGAGAGTAGTACTAGGATGGGTGACCTCCTGGGAAGTCCTCGTGTTGCATCCCTTTTATTTTCCTTTTGCGCTTCTGTTTTATTTTTTAAATTTTTTTATAAACAAGAAAAATCCGAATTTGCGGTAATACTGTAGCGTCGGTGTTCGACGCGCTGCGCATTTGGCGGCGGGACCCGCGTCGTGTTCGAAGCCGTGAAGGGGGCTGCCGGGACGAGAGCACAAAAAGAATTATAGCACAATGTATGTCGGATGCGATCATACCAGCACTAAAGCACCGGATCCCATCAGAACTCCGAAGTTAAGCGTGCTTGGGCGAGAGTAGTACTAGGATGGGTGACCTCCTGGGAAGTCCTCGTGTTGCATCCCTTTTATTTTCCTTTTGCGCTTCTGTTTTATTTTTTAAATTTTTTTATAAACAAGAAAAATCCGAATTTGCGGTAATACTGTAGCGTCGGTGTTCGACGCGCTGCGCATTTGGCGGCGGGACCCGCGTCGTGTTCGAAGCCGTGAAGGGGGCTGCCGGGACGAGAGCACAAAAAGAATTATAGCACAATGTATGTCGGATGCGATCATACCAGCACTAAAGCACCGGATCCCATCAGAACTCCGAAGTTAAGCGTGCTTGGGCGAGAGTAGTACTAGGATGGGTGACCTCCTGGGAAGTCCTCGTGTTGCATCCCTTTTATTTTCCTTTTGCGCTTCTGTTTTATTTTTTAAATTTTTTTATAAACAAGAAAAATCCGAATTTGCGGTAATACTGTAGCGTCGGTGTTCGACGCGCTGCGCATTTGGCGGCGGGACCCGCGTCGTGTTCGAAGCCGTGAAGGGGGCTGCCGGGACGAGAGCACAAAAAGAATTATAGCACAATGTATGTCGGATGCGATCATACCAGCACTAAAGCACCGGATCCCATCAGAACTCCGAAGTTAAGCGTGCTTGGGCGAGAGTAGTACTAGGATGGGTGACCTCCTGGGAAGTCCTCGTGTTGCATCCCTTTTATTTTCCTTTTGCGCTTCTGTTTTATTTTTTAAATTTTTTTATAAACAAGAAAAATCCGAATTTGCGGTAATACTGTAGCGTCGGTGTTCGACGCGCTGCGCATTTGGCGGCGGGACCCGCGTCGTGTTCGAAGCCGTGAAGGGGGCTGCCGGGACGAGAGCACAAAAAGAATTATAGCACAATGTATGTCGGATGCGATCATACCAGCACTAAAGCACCGGATCCCATCAGAACTCCGAAGTTAAGCGTGCTTGGGCGAGAGTAGTACTAGGATGGGTGACCTCCTGGGAAGTCCTCGTGTTGCATCCCTTTTATTTTCCTTTTGCGCTTCTGTTTTATTTTTTAAATTTTTTTATAAACAAGAAAAATCCGAATTTGCGGTAATACTGTAGCGTCGGTGTTCGACGCGCTGCGCATTTGGCGGCGGGACCCGCGTCGTGTTCGAAGCCGTGAAGGGGGCTGCCGGGACGAGAGCACAAAAAGAATTATAGCACAATGTATGTCGGATGCGATCATACCAGCACTAAAGCACCGGATCCCATCAGAACTCCGAAGTTAAGCGTGCTTGGGCGAGAGTAGTACTAGGATGGGTGACCTCCTGGGAAGTCCTCGTGTTGCATCCCTTTTATTTTCCTTTTGCGCTTCTGTTTTATTTTTTAAATTTTTTTATAAACAAGAAAAATCCGAATTTGCGGTAATACTGTAGCGTCGGTGTTCGACGCGCTGCGCATTTGGCGGCGGGACCCGCGTCGTGTTCGAAGCCGTGAAGGGGGCTGCCGGGACGAGAGCACAAAAAGAATTATAGCACAATGTATGTCGGATGCGATCATACCAGCACTAAAGCACCGGATCCCATCAGAACTCCGAAGTTAAGCGTGCTTGGGCGAGAGTAGTACTAGGATGGGTGACCTCCTGGGAAGTCCTCGTGTTGCATCCCTTTTATTTTCCTTTTGCGCTTCTGTTTTATTTTTTAAATTTTTTTATAAACAAGAAAAATCCGAATTTGCGGTAATACTGTAGCGTCGGTGTTCGACGCGCTGCGCATTTGGCGGCGGGACCCGCGTCGTGTTCGAAGCCGTGAAGGGGGCTGCCGGGACGAGAGCACAAAAAGAATTATAGCACAATGTATGTCGGATGCGATCATACCAGCACTAAAGCACCGGATCCCATCAGAACTCCGAAGTTAAGCGTGCTTGGGCGAGAGTAGTACTAGGATGGGTGACCTCCTGGGAAGTCCTCGTGTTGCATCCCTTTTATTTTCCTTTTGCGCTTCTGTTTTATTTTTTAAATTTTTTTATAAACAAGAAAAATCCGAATTTGCGGTAATACTGTAGCGTCGGTGTTCGACGCGCTGCGCATTTGGCGGCGGGACCCGCGTCGTGTTCGAAGCCGTGAAGGGGGCTGCCGGGACGAGAGCACAAAAAGAATTATAGCACAATGTATGTCGGATGCGATCATACCAGCACTAAAGCACCGGATCCCATCAGAACTCCGAAGTTAAGCGTGCTTGGGCGAGAGTAGTACTAGGATGGGTGACCTCCTGGGAAGTCCTCGTGTTGCATCCCTTTTATTTTCCTTTTGCGCTTCTGTTTTATTTTTTAAATTTTTTTATAAACAAGAAAAATCCGAATTTGCGGTAATACTGTAGCGTCGGTGTTCGACGCGCTGCGCATTTGGCGGCGGGACCCGCGTCGTGTTCGAAGCCGTGAAGGGGGCTGCCGGGACGAGAGCACAAAAAGAATTATAGCACAATGTATGTCGGATGCGATCATACCAGCACTAAAGCACCGGATCCCATCAGAACTCCGAAGTTAAGCGTGCTTGGGCGAGAGTAGTACTAGGATGGGTGACCTCCTGGGAAGTCCTCGTGTTGCATCCCTTTTATTTTCCTTTTGCGCTTCTGTTTTATTTTTTAAATTTTTTTATAAACAAGAAAAATCCGAATTTGCGGTAATACTGTAGCGTCGGTGTTCGACGCGCTGCGCATTTGGCGGCGGGACCCGCGTCGTGTTCGAAGCCGTGAAGGGGGCTGCCGGGACGAGAGCACAAAAAGAATTATAGCACAATGTATGTCGGATGCGATCATACCAGCACTAAAGCACCGGATCCCATCAGAACTCCGAAGTTAAGCGTGCTTGGGCGAGAGTAGTACTAGGATGGGTGACCTCCTGGGAAGTCCTCGTGTTGCATCCCTTTTATTTTCCTTTTGCGCTTCTGTTTTATTTTTTAAATTTTTTATAAACAAGAAAAATCCGAATTTGCGGTAATACTGTAGCGTCGGTGTTCGACGCGCTGCGCATTTGGCGGCGGGACCCGCGTCGTGTTCGAAGCCGTGAAGGGGGCTGCCGGGACGAGAGCACAAAAAGAATTATAGCACAATGTATGTCGGATGCGATCATACCAGCACTAAAGCACCGGATCCCATCAGAACTCCGAAGTTAAGCGTGCTTGGGCGAGAGTAGTACTAGGATGGGTGACCTCCTGGGAAGTCCTCGTGTTGCATCCCTTTTATTTTCCTTTTGCGCTTCTGTTTTATTTTTTAAATTTTTTTATAAACAAGAAAAATCCGAATTTGCGGTAATACTGTAGCGTCGGTGTTCGACGCGCTGCGCATTTGGCGGCGGGACCCGCGTCGTGTTCGAAGCCGTGAAGGGGGCTGCCGGGACGAGAGCACAAAAAGAATTATAGCACAATGTATGTCGGATGCGATCATACCAGCACTAAAGCACCGGATCCCATCAGAACTCCGAAGTTAAGCGTGCTTGGGCGAGAGTAGTACTAGGATGGGTGACCTCCTGGGAAGTCCTCGTGTTGCATCCCTTTTATTTTCCTTTTGCGCTTCTGTTTTATTTTTTAAATTTTTTTATAAACAAGAAAAATCCGAATTTGCGGTAATACTGTAGCGTCGGTGTTCGACGCGCTGCGCATTTGGCGGCGGGACCCGCGTCGTGTTCGAAGCCGTGAAGGGGGCTGCCGGGACGAGAGCACAAAAAGAATTATAGCACAATGTATGTCGGATGCGATCATACCAGCACTAAAGCACCGGATCCCATCAGAACTCCGAAGTTAAGCGTGCTTGGGCGAGAGTAGTACTAGGATGGGTGACCTCCTGGGAAGTCCTCGTGTTGCATCCCTTTTATTTTCCTTTTGCGCTTCTGTTTTATTTTTTAAATTTTTTTATAAACAAGAAAAATCCGAATTTGCGGTAATACTGTAGCGTCGGTGTTCGACGCGCTGCGCATTTGGCGGCGGGACCCGCGTCGTGTTCGAAGCCGTGAAGGGGGCTGCCGGGACGAGAGCACAAAAAGAATTATAGCACAATGTATGTCGGATGCGATCATACCAGCACTAAAGCACCGGATCCCATCAGAACTCCGAAGTTAAGCGTGCTTGGGCGAGAGTAGTACTAGGATGGGTGACCTCCTGGGAAGTCCTCGTGTTGCATCCCTTTTATTTTCCTTTTGCGCTTCTGTTTTATTTTTTAAATTTTTTATAAACAAGAAAAATCCGAATTTGCGGTAATACTGTAGCGTCGGTGTTCGACGCGCTGCGCATTTGGCGGCGGGACCCGCGTCGTGTTCGAAGCCGTGAAGGGGGCTGCCGGGACGAGAGCACAAAAAGAATTATAGCACAATGTATGTCGGATGCGATCATACCAGCACTAAAGCACCGGATCCCATCAGAACTCCGAAGTTAAGCGTGCTTGGGCGAGAGTAGTACTAGGATGGGTGACCTCCTGGGAAGTCCTCGTGTTGCATCCCTTTTATTTTCCTTTTGCGCTTCTGTTTTATTTTTTAAATTTTTTTATAAACAAGAAAAATCCGAATTTGCGGTAATACTGTAGCGTCGGTGTTCGACGCGCTGCGCATTTGGCGGCGGGACCCGCGTCGTGTTCGAAGCCGTGAAGGGGGCTGCCGGGACGAGAGCACAAAAAGAATTATAGCACAATGTATGTCGGATGCGATCATACCAGCACTAAAGCACCGGATCCCATCAGAACTCCGAAGTTAAGCGTGCTTGGGCGAGAGTAGTACTAGGATGGGTGACCTCCTGGGAAGTCCTCGTGTTGCATCCCTTTTATTTTCCTTTTGCGCTTCTGTTTTATTTTTTAAATTTTTTTATAAACAAGAAAAATCCGAATTTGCGGTAATACTGTAGCGTCGGTGTTCGACGCGCTGCGCATTTGGCGGCGGGACCCGCGTCGTGTTCGAAGCCGTGAAGGGGGCTGCCGGGACGAGAGCACAAAAAGAATTATAGCACAATGTATGTCGGATGCGATCATACCAGCACTAAAGCACCGGATCCCATCAGAACTCCGAAGTTAAGCGTGCTTGGGCGAGAGTAGTACTAGGATGGGTGACCTCCTGGGAAGTCCTCGTGTTGCATCCCTTTTATTTTCCTTTTGCGCTTCTGTTTTATTTTTTAAATTTTTTTATAAACAAGAAAAATCCGAATTTGCGGTAATACTGTAGCGTCGGTGTTCGACGCGCTGCGCATTTGGCGGCGGGACCCGCGTCGTGTTCGAAGCCGTGAAGGGGGCTGCCGGGACGAGAGCACAAAAAGAATTATAGCACAATGTATGTCGGATGCGATCATACCAGCACTAAAGCACCGGATCCCATCAGAACTCCGAAGTTAAGCGTGCTTGGGCGAGAGTAGTACTAGGATGGGTGACCTCCTGGGAAGTCCTCGTGTTGCATCCCTTTTATTTTCCTTTTGCGCTTCTGTTTTATTTTTTAAATTTTTTATAAACAAGAAAAATCCGAATTTGCGGTAATACTGTAGCGTCGGTGTTCGACGCGCTGCGCATTTGGCGGCGGGACCCGCGTCGTGTTCGAAGCCGTGAAGGGGGCTGCCGGGACGAGAGCACAAAAAGAATTATAGCACAATGTATGTCGGATGCGATCATACCAGCACTAAAGCACCGGATCCCATCAGAACTCCGAAGTTAAGCGTGCTTGGGCGAGAGTAGTACTAGGATGGGTGACCTCCTGGGAAGTCCTCGTGTTGCATCCCTTTTATTTTCCTTTTGCGCTTCTGTTTTATTTTTTAAATTTTTTTATAAACAAGAAAAATCCGAATTTGCGGTAATACTGTAGCGTCGGTGTTCGACGCGCTGCGCATTTGGCGGCGGGACCCGCGTCGTGTTCGAAGCCGTGAAGGGGGCTGCCGGGACGAGAGCACAAAAAGAATTATAGCACAATGTATGTCGGATGCGATCATACCAGCACTAAAGCACCGGATCCCATCAGAACTCCGAAGTTAAGCGTGCTTGGGCGAGAGTAGTACTAGGATGGGTGACCTCCTGGGAAGTCCTCGTGTTGCATCCCTTTTATTTTCCTTTTGCGCTTCTGTTTTATTTTTTAAATTTTTTTATAAACAAGAAAAATCCGAATTTGCGGTAATACTGTAGCGTCGGTGTTCGACGCGCTGCGCATTTGGCGGCGGGACCCGCGTCGTGTTCGAAGCCGTGAAGGGGGCTGCCGGGACGAGAGCACAAAAAGAATTATAGCACAATGTATGTCGGATGCGATCATACCAGCACTAAAGCACCGGATCCCATCAGAACTCCGAAGTTAAGCGTGCTTGGGCGAGAGTAGTACTAGGATGGGTGACCTCCTGGGAAGTCCTCGTGTTGCATCCCTTTTATTTTCCTTTTGCGCTTCTGTTTTATTTTTTAAATTTTTTTATAAACAAGAAAAATCCGAATTTGCGGTAATACTGTAGCGTCGGTGTTCGACGCGCTGCGCATTTGGCGGCGGGACCCGCGTCGTGTTCGAAGCCGTGAAGGGGGCTGCCGGGACGAGAGCACAAAAAGAATTATAGCACAATGTATGTCGGATGCGATCATACCAGCACTAAAGCACCGGATCCCATCAGAACTCCGAAGTTAAGCGTGCTTGGGCGAGAGTAGTACTAGGATGGGTGACCTCCTGGGAAGTCCTCGTGTTGCATCCCTTTTATTTTCCTTTTGCGCTTCTGTTTTATTTTTTAAATTTTTTTATAAACAAGAAAAATCCGAATTTGCGGTAATACTGTAGCGTCGGTGTTCGACGCGCTGCGCATTTGGCGGCGGGACCCGCGTCGTGTTCGAAGCCGTGAAGGGGGCTGCCGGGACGAGAGCACAAAAAGAATTATAGCACAATGTATGTCGGATGCGATCATACCAGCACTAAAGCACCGGATCCCATCAGAACTCCGAAGTTAAGCGTGCTTGGGCGAGAGTAGTACTAGGATGGGTGACCTCCTGGGAAGTCCTCGTGTTGCATCCCTTTTATTTTCCTTTTGCGCTTCTGTTTTATTTTTTAAATTTTTTTATAAACAAGAAAAATCCGAATTTGCGGTAATACTGTAGCGTCGGTGTTCGACGCGCTGCGCATTTGGCGGCGGGACCCGCGTCGTGTTCGAAGCCGTGAAGGGGGCTGCCGGGACGAGAGCACAAAAAGAATTATAGCACAATGTATGTCGGATGCGATCATACCAGCACTAAAGCACCGGATCCCATCAGAACTCCGAAGTTAAGCGTGCTTGGGCGAGAGTAGTACTAGGATGGGTGACCTCCTGGGAAGTCCTCGTGTTGCATCCCTTTTATTTTCCTTTTGCGCTTCTGTTTTATTTTTTAAATTTTTTATAAACAAGAAAAATCCGAATTTGCGGTAATACTGTAGCGTCGGTGTTCGACGCGCTGCGCATTTGGCGGCGGGACCCGCGTCGTGTTCGAAGCCGTGAAGGGGGCTGCCGGGACGAGAGCACAAAAAGAATTATAGCACAATGTATGTCGGATGCGATCATACCAGCACTAAAGCACCGGATCCCATCAGAACTCCGAAGTTAAGCGTGCTTGGGCGAGAGTAGTACTAGGATGGGTGACCTCCTGGGAAGTCCTCGTGTTGCATCCCTTTTATTTTCCTTTTGCGCTTCTGTTTTATTTTTTAAATTTTTTTATAAACAAGAAAAATCCGAATTTGCGGTAATACTGTAGCGTCGGTGTTCGACGCGCTGCGCATTTGGCGGCGGGACCCGCGTCGTGTTCGAAGCCGTGAAGGGGGCTGCCGGGACGAGAGCACAAAAAGAATTATAGCACAATGTATGTCGGATGCGATCATACCAGCACTAAAGCACCGGATCCC
The DNA here is from genome assembly GCA_007726485.1 of Eragrostis curvula. Lineage (NCBI taxonomy): Eukaryota > Viridiplantae > Streptophyta > Magnoliopsida > Poales > Poaceae > Eragrostis > Eragrostis curvula. Next base: position 13,340 of record RWGY01000100.1, read on the forward strand.
ATCAGAACTCCGAAGTTAAGCGTGCTTGGGCGAGAGTAGTACTAGGATGGGTGACCTCCTGGGAAGTCCTCGTGTTGCATCCCTTTTATTTTCCTTTTGCGCTTCTGTTTTATTTTTTAAATTTTTTTATAAACAAGAAAAATCCGAATTTGCGGTAATACTGTAGCGTCGGTGTTCGACGCGCTGCGCATTTGGCGGCGGGACCCGCGTCGTGTTCGAAGCCGTGAAGGGGGCTGCCGGGACGAGAGCACAAAAAGAATTATAGCACAATGTATGTCGGATGCGATCATACCAGCACTAAAGCACCGGATCCCATCAGAACTCCGAAGTTAAGCGTGCTTGGGCGAGAGTAGTACTAGGATGGGTGACCTCCTGGGAAGTCCTCGTGTTGCATCCCTTTTATTTTCCTTTTGCGCTTCTGTTTTATTTTTTAAATTTTTTTATAAACAAGAAAAATCCGAATTTGCGGTAATACTGTAGCGTCGGTGTTCGACGCGCTGCGCATTTGGCGGCGGGACCCGCGTCGTGTTCGAAGCCGTGAAGGGGGCTGCCGGGACGAGAGCACAAAAAGAATTATAGCACAATGTATGTCGGATGCGATCATACCAGCACTAAAGCACCGGATCCCATCAGAACTCCGAAGTTAAGCGTGCTTGGGCGAGAGTAGTACTAGGATGGGTGACCTCCTGGGAAGTCCTCGTGTTGCATCCCTTTTATTTTCCTTTTGCGCTTCTGTTTTATTTTTTAAATTTTTTTATAAACAAGAAAAATCCGAATTTGCGGTAATACTGTAGCGTCGGTGTTCGACGCGCTGCGCATTTGGCGGCGGGACCCGCGTCGTGTTCGAAGCCGTGAAGGGGGCTGCCGGGACGAGAGCACAAAAAGAATTATAGCACAATGTATGTCGGATGCGATCATACCAGCACTAAAGCACCGGATCCCATCAGAACTCCGAAGTTAAGCGTGCTTGGGCGAGAGTAGTACTAGGATGGGTGACCTCCTGGGAAGTCCTCGTGTTGCATCCCTTTTATTTTCCTTTTGCGCTTCTGTTTTATTTTTTAAATTTTTTTATAAACAAGAAAAATCCGAATTTGCGGTAATACTGTAGCGTCGGTGTTCGACGCGCTGCGCATTTGGCGGCGGGACCCGCGTCGTGTTCGAAGCCGTGAAGGGGGCTGCCGGGACGAGAGCACAAAAAGAATTATAGCACAATGTATGTCGGATGCGATCATACCAGCACTAAAGCACCGGATCCCATCAGAACTCCGAAGTTAAGCGTGCTTGGGCGAGAGTAGTACTAGGATGGGTGACCTCCTGGGAAGTCCTCGTGTTGCATCCCTTTTATTTTCCTTTTGCGCTTCTGTTTTATTTTTTAAATTTTTTTATAAACAAGAAAAATCCGAATTTGCGGTAATACTGTAGCGTCGGTGTTCGACGCGCTGCGCATTTGGCGGCGGGACCCGCGTCGTGTTCGAAGCCGTGAAGGGGGCTGCCGGGACGAGAGCACAAAAAGAATTATAGCACAATGTATGTCGGATGCGATCATACCAGCACTAAAGCACCGGATCCCATCAGAACTCCGAAGTTAAGCGTGCTTGGGCGAGAGTAGTACTAGGATGGGTGACCTCCTGGGAAGTCCTCGTGTTGCATCCCTTTTATTTTCCTTTTGCGCTTCTGTTTTATTTTTTAAATTTTTTTATAAACAAGAAAAATCCGAATTTGCGGTAATACTGTAGCGTCGGTGTTCGACGCGCTGCGCATTTGGCGGCGGGACCCGCGTCGTGTTCGAAGCCGTGAAGGGGGCTGCCGGGACGAGAGCACAAAAAGAATTATAGCACAATGTATGTCGGATGCGATCATACCAGCACTAAAGCACCGGATCCCATCAGAACTCCGAAGTTAAGCGTGCTTGGGCGAGAGTAGTACTAGGATGGGTGACCTCCTGGGAAGTCCTCGTGTTGCATCCCTTTTATTTTCCTTTTGCGCTTCTGTTTTATTTTTTAAATTTTTTTATAAACAAGAAAAATCCGAATTTGCGGTAATACTGTAGCGTCGGTGTTCGACGCGCTGCGCATTTGGCGGCGGGACCCGCGTCGTGTTCGAAGCCGTGAAGGGGCTGCCGGGACGAGAGCACAAAAAGAATTATAGCACAATGTATGTCGGATGCGATCATACCAGCACTAAAGCACCGGATCCCATCAGAACTCCGAAGTTAAGCGTGCTTGGGCGAGAGTAGTACTAGGATGGGTGACCTCCTGGGAAGTCCTCGTGTTGCATCCCTTTTATTTTCCTTTTGCGCTTCTGTTTTATTTTTTAAATTTTTTTATAAACAAGAAAAATCCGAATTTGCGGTAATACTGTAGCGTCGGTGTTCGACGCGCTGCGCATTTGGCGGCGGGACCCGCGTCGTGTTCGAAGCCGTGAAGGGGGCTGCCGGGACGAGAGCACAAAAAGAATTATAGCACAATGTATGTCGGATGCGATCATACCAGCACTAAAGCACCGGATCCCATCAGAACTCCGAAGTTAAGCGTGCTTGGGCGAGAGTAGTACTAGGATGGGTGACCTCCTGGGAAGTCCTCGTGTTGCATCCCTTTTATTTTCCTTTTGCGCTTCTGTTTTATTTTTTAAATTTTTTTATAAACAAGAAAAATCCGAATTTGCGGTAATACTGTAGCGTCGGTGTTCGACGCGCTGCGCATTTGGCGGCGGGACCCGCGTCGTGTTCGAAGCCGTGAAGGGGGCTGCCGGGACGAGAGCACAAAAAGAATTATAGCACAATGTATGTCGGATGCGATCATACCAGCACTAAAGCACCGGATCCCATCAGAACTCCGAAGTTAAGCGTGCTTGGGCGAGAGTAGTACTAGGATGGGTGACCTCCTGGGAAGTCCTCGTGTTGCATCCCTTTTATTTTCCTTTTGCGCTTCTGTTTTATTTTTTAAATTTTTTTATAAACAAGAAAAATCCGAATTTGCGGTAATACTGTAGCGTCGGTGTTCGACGCGCTGCGCATTTGGCGGCGGGACCCGCGTCGTGTTCGAAGCCGTGAAGGGGGCTGCCGGGACGAGAGCACAAAAAGAATTATAGCACAATGTATGTCGGATGCGATCATACCAGCACTAAAGCACCGGATCCCATCAGAACTCCGAAGTTAAGCGTGCTTGGGCGAGAGTAGTACTAGGATGGGTGACCTCCTGGGAAGTCCTCGTGTTGCATCCCTTTTATTTTCCTTTTGCGCTTCTGTTTTATTTTTTAAATTTTTTATAAACAAGAAAAATCCGAATTTGCGGTAATACTGTAGCGTCGGTGTTCGACGCGCTGCGCATTTGGCGGCGGGACCCGCGTCGTGTTCGAAGCCGTGAAGGGGCTGCCGGGACGAGAGCACAAAAAGAATTATAGCACAATGTATGTCGGATGCGATCATACCAGCACTAAAGCACCGGATCCCATCAGAACTCCGAAGTTAAGCGTGCTTGGGCGAGAGTAGTACTAGGATGGGTGACCTCCTGGGAAGTCCTCGTGTTGCATCCCTTTTATTTTCCTTTTGCGCTTCTGTTTTATTTTTTAAATTTTTTTATAAACAAGAAAAATCCGAATTTGCGGTAATACTGTAGCGTCGGTGTTCGACGCGCTGCGCATTTGGCGGCGGGACCCGCGTCGTGTTCGAAGCCGTGAAGGGGGCTGCCGGGACGAGAGCACAAAAAGAATTATAGCACAATGTATGTCGGATGCGATCATACCAGCACTAAAGCACCGGATCCCATCAGAACTCCGAAGTTAAGCGTGCTTGGGCGAGAGTAGTACTAGGATGGGTGACCTCCTGGGAAGTCCTCGTGTTGCATCCCTTTTATTTTCCTTTTGCGCTTCTGTTTTATTTTTTAAATTTTTTTATAAACAAGAAAAATCCGAATTTGCGGTAATACTGTAGCGTCGGTGTTCGACGCGCTGCGCATTTGGCGGCGGGACCCGCGTCGTGTTCGAAGCCGTGAAGGGGCTGCCGGGACGAGAGCACAAAAAGAATTATAGCACAATGTATGTCGGATGCGATCATACCAGCACTAAAGCACCGCATCCCATCAGAACTCCGAAGTTAAGCGT
>RWGY01000991.1:0-74829 GCA_007726485.1 Eragrostis curvula
GATTCCATGATGAATCTAACAATATCGTTTATAATTAGTCAAATATTCTATTTTTTTGTTATTAATAGTCAAGTTGAAGAGAATGGAATGCTTATATTCTGAAACATAGGTAGTAACTATTTTACGGGGTCTCGCATATGCAATGGATGTGGGGGATAACGAAAGTTGAATTGAAGACATGCAATTAACATTGCATCGGCACTAACGTCTTCTGATGTAAGGGTGATTTATAAACCTTGTTTGTGCAATGTAGTAGTTGATTGATTAGCTAGGCTAGGTGCTGATCACGAATCAGGTGGCCCTAATATATTTGCTTCTGCATCCTTAGGCTCTCCTTATGCATTATTTGGCCAATTCCGCTCTCTCGCTTGGGTTCTTCTCTCTCGCTATGGATTCATAGTCTATGTATCTTTTCTTTGAGTTGATCGTGCCTTCTTCAAAATCCATGAATCCAAGGCCAAGGGTCTCTAGTTGAATTATTTTCATTTAGACTAATAGTAAAAAAATTAAAAAAATATTTTAGCTTCTAAGCTCAAAATAGAACATGAATCTCATGGCCTGAGCTATGTCAAACAAATTGAAATCAAACTAACTACATTTGTTGAGGTGTATTCATTTGTATTAGTCCAATAAAAAACCAAGTGTATTAACATCACTTCAAGTCTAAGGTAGTACATAATTTCTTAATCATTTCAAAAGTACCTTTTCATTTTAATCCGACATTCACTTCTTCCTTGAGATACCTTGTGACATATCATTCCCCATGTCAAATTACCAGCAATATCCACTGTAAAACCGTGACAAAATTTTCAATGTGCGAGCTGGCTCTTTAAAATGGCACCGCAGCACGAGAATGATCCGCAGCCACCACACCCTTTCAAAAAACTTAAACGGACTCATAATTTTGGCCAGCTCATCGATGACATGGCGTATAATAAGCACGCGGTTGCAATCAGACGCCACCACGTTAGCCGAAACCACGAGCACGAACCCGGGGCCGGAGCCGAAACGGGGAACGAACCTTCTTCGCCCATAAACAACAGGTGCAGCGGGCCCACGGGCAGCGGCTGCCAGCGGCGGCGAGTGCACGGCACCAAGCAACCGGGCGGCGAGAAAAGATAGCGAGAGAGCGAGCGAGACGACCCAACGAGAAGCAGAAGGCGTGGCGTGGCCAAAAGAAATAAAAATAAAAAATAAAAAAAAGCGAAGAGGCAAAAAGGAGCCCGCCCCCCGCCCGATCCCCGGCTTCCGACCCACCGACCGCTGGCGATCGTCGCCGCCGCGGATGCGATGCGCTCCCCCTCCGGCGGCCGCGACGGCAGCAGCAGCAAGAGTAGCGTGGTGGCCAGCTAGGCAGCGAGGCGTGGGATCCGCCGCCGGCCCGTGCGCCGCGGACGACGACTCCGAGTCCGAGCTTGATTCCCGCGCCGGGAGCGTCGCCGCCTGGCGAAGCGGATTCGCCGACATGTGGCTCTTCTGGCGCACGAGGAACCGCTTCTCGCTCGAGGAGCTCCGGTGAGTCCCGCCTCCTCCTGTCCCCTCCCTTCCCCTCCTTGCGCTGGTAGGTCTCCAAAGGTAGATGCTAGGAGATCTCCGCGGCTGCCCCGGTAGGATTGGTTTGCCGGCCTTGCGACATCTCGTAAGATTTTAATGGGCTTGGAGTAATGGGAGCACAGTCGACAGCTACTAACTGCTTCCTAATTTCTTGCAAAATAGGCTTGATGTTAGCATAATAACATTAATACGCAAAATCTAGCTTCCTATATTGCTAACTCTTAAGACGCTGGTCTAGTAATGCCTATCATTGCACACACTAGAAGCCTTAGAACTATGCCAAGTTCTGCTTGATGGATGAGTGGAGTTGAGAAGTGGTAAACCCTTCCATCTTAATTAACCATATGATTTGCCATACAGTTTTTTTTTAAAATAGTTTCAAGATGGTTTCTTCTCCAACAATGAACTGGAAAATTGTCTCTCTGATGGCCTGATACCATGTGTGGTAGCTTTTAAATTGTCTATCTCTACTGTAGTAATCTTTCATAAACCTTTGGATTACCTTCCTGATGTCCTGATACCATGTGTGGTAGCTTTAAAATTGTCTCTCTCTACTGTAGCAATCTTCCATAAACCTTTGTGCTTTTATTTTCCACTGACAAACGAACAAGGAAATTTATGTGGATCAAATGCCAATGATGCTGTGGAAGTTATTAGCCACATTGAAGCTGTTATCTCTGAAATTTGTTTGTTGTAGTGTCTAGACAACATTTTACAATTTGAGCTGCTATAAGAAAACAGATGAAGTGCTATATAGTCGCCCCCAGTTCCAAGTATTTGTCTGTAAACAACCATTCGCACAGAACAATGAGGAACTAAGTTTAAGAAAAAGTCGATGAGAAATTACTGCATGTGCCCTACTAATTTAAGTTCTACGACCACTTAATCTCTTTCTGTTCAATAATATATGGGTGGAGAATGGATTGTCGCAACTACGACCCTATTATGTGTAGTTGGTGGACCAGTATTTTCAGTTCGAATTGCACTTAATCTCTTTCGATTCGATATTGCATGGCTGTAGAATGGATTATTTGCAACAACTACATTGTTTTTTTCGTCAGTGCACCAGTGTTTTGAATTTAACTTGGATTTAGCACTTCCTTCTCAAGCCACCTTTCTTCAATTATACCTTCATGTCCTATGTGTAAACCAGGGGTCCCATTTCTCTCTAGTGTGCGCTTTCCTTAATGTGATGATGTATTGACGTCATAAGTTTTTACCGCTTGACTTTGTAGTTTTGTTAAAAGTATGAGTTTCTTTCCTCATGCCTGTATTTTTTCATGTTTGTGCTAAGACATACCTCTCGCTGCAGGTATCTAACAGATCAGCTACAAAAGGTTCATTTTGTCAACGAAGCTAATAAGGTAGGATGATTTGTCCATCCTCATGATGTTTTCTGAATTTCAGTTAGGCTATAAAAGTTGATCCATCAGTTCTTATGTTTGTACACAGGATTTTGTGATTGAAGCATTAAGATCAATTGCGGAACTGATGATATATGGTGACCAGCATGATCCGTCTTTCTTTGAGTAAGTGTTATACAATAAGTGTTATAGACAAGAGCCAGGTGTGAGCCAATTTATTTAATCGGTATCTCTTTCAGATACTTCATGGAAAAACAGATCATGGGTGAATTTGCTCGTATATTGAGGATTTCTAAGCTGTCGAGAGTGTCACTGCAGTTGCTACAAACAATGGGTATCATGATCCAAAATTAAGAAATGAACATTCTATTTGTAAGTTCTCCAATATTGCACTGCCCATCCTATAGTTGCAATGTACATTTGTTGCTGGGTCTAATCTGCAAGTATGTTTTTTGCAGACTATATTTTTAGCAATGAGCACATCAACTTCTTGATAACATACCCTTTTGATTTTCGAATCGATGAGATGCTATCATACTACATATCCTTTTTACGGTTTGTACTGCCTCTCTGGAATTGTATTGCGTTAGCACCCACACTTACTGCATTGGCTTACATGTTATGTTTTATGAAGGGCGATAAGCGGGAAGTTGAACAAGAATACAATTTCCCTTCTTGTGAAGACAAAAATGTACATATCTATTTCCTTTGCCTGCACTTCTTGGCAGAACATATGTTTGTCTTTTTCTTTGCATCTTTTGTTAGATCACTGAATTAGATTTCTGTTGATCCCATCCATTATTCTTTCTTTGGTTTCTGTGTAGAACATGTTGTAGCATTACAAGTTCTCTATCTATCACCAATAAACAATTATGACTTATCTGAATTGTTCATCTAGACGCTGGAGGCTAGTTGGCAGGTCTAGGCTCTAGCTGTCTAGAGAGTCGACTGGATGATTTTAACATTTTGTGCCACGGCAAGAAATATGCAAACTCATATCTGTATGTTAGACATTTTTCATGTGATATTTGAGGTACCTTGGAAATTTATAAATAAATATACAATGACCTTAGGAGCATCAACTAGCAGTTAGTGAAACAGTACTAATAAGTAGCATGAAGTAGAACAAATTACACTACTACATTAGTGCCAGGCAAAATCTAAATTTAATCAGTGCAGAGCCAAAATGTCCTTCCCCATGCAGCTACAACCAAGTTTCTAGACGTGTCCAGAATTACTCTAATCCTGTTACTTAAGCCATCTACAACCAAGTTTGACTGTCTGGAAAGTCTAGCCAACTAATACAGCGTTTACCCCTTAAACTCAATGCCAACCTTCAACTAGCATCTAGTTGCGTCTAGGCTGCCTAGGGGACTATTTAGGTGGCACTACCTTTGTAGGTTTGAACTGCAAATATTCAAGTGTCCTTGTTGGCATATGATTGATGCAAGTAATCTCATTCTGGCACATTCCAGTACTTCTAAAGACAAATCTTTTGAACAAAAGCATATCTTTTTTGTGAAAGGACGAGTTCCCATTGCCATGCAATGGTCAATGAAAAAAAAAATAGCATCAGTTCCAAGAGCACTAGGGATTTTTTTAGCGAGGATAATGAAGAAAAGGGGTTTGGTGACTGCATTCTTAACCGGTTTAGCTGGGAATGTATTGTCCTAATAGAATTAAAGTTCTTTTTTTCCTGATGATAATTGTTGGGCTTGGCTGGTTAAGTTAATTCCTAGTTCATTAGCATTGCAGTTTTTTGTGAATCACAAAATTTTTGATTACTAACTTCATTTTCATATGCAGGATGACGTCATATCATTTCCTCTTTATGCTGAGGCCTTAAAGTTTGCTTTTCACGAGGATAGCATGATTCGAGTTGCTATACGAACCTTGACACTCAATGTCTATCACGGTAAGTTGGGTAAGCCCTTGTTGGCAATATTGTACATTATGGATGGTTGTGCCCTGTATTTGTACTGTTGCTCATTGGACAACTCGTTGTTTTCAGTTGGCGATGAATCTGTTAACAGATTTGTTTCCCGCGCGCCACTGTCTTATATTTTTCAGACATAGGTCCAGCATTTTCAGAAGCAGTGCATTGACTTGGATAAGCTAGTTGTGCATTCTTCAAGGTCATTTAAGCATACCGAGAATGGCTAGTATGATAACATTGAAATGCGATTCATATCCTTTCCTTTTTTTTTTCTTCAGAAATACAAATTCCTCTTGCCAATTGCCTCCATTGAAGATGCCATTGTGCAAATCGAAGATACACTGTATTATTTCAGTGATGTTTATGTCTTCTGGTATCCCGGATCTTGAGAGGTTCATCACTGAAAATATATTGGAAGTTTTGGTATTTCGACTCTTACTCCCATCATTGCAGGGGCAGAACACAGTAAGTCTGTTGAAAAATGTTTTCATCGGTATTTCACACTATTAGTGTCAAACTTTACTATAACTGTTTATTGTTTTTTTCCTCTAGGATTTGGGTAAAGTTGTCACTACTTCCATGTACTTGCTTTGCTGTATACTCCACATTTTTAAGAACAAAGATATGTCAAGTACTGTAGCTGCTTCTCTTTTCCATCAACCTGATAGCTCTGATAGGAAGCAAGAGACCCCTAATGGTTATAACTCCGAGCATGATCATTGCTCATCTGAGAATGAATGCAGCAGCACTTCTGCTGTTGAGGAATCAATAAAGACAAACCTGATTGTTTGTCTTCGGTCTTGAATGATCACTTGTCACCGAGAGATTGCTGCCAAGGCAACACACCGAGGTATGTTACTGTTGCTTTAGTTGCTTCCATTCTGCATATTTTGACACACTAATCCATGGACGGACTGCTTTCGTCATGTAAATAATTTTGTTATGGAAGGGGGTCCACGGTGGGTGTGATGTGGATGTTTATGTTGCGGTTGAGTTAGGGATCTGGAAACAGAAGTTGTAGCCGCCCTCTTCGGCCTACAGGGGTTTGTCCTCTGGCACGAGGCTCAGACATGCCAATCCTTTAGTAAAATGGACATATTCTTTGCTAAATGTATGGTACATAGATATGAGATGGCTTTGCCATGATCTCCATGTCATTCCTATGTAAGGTCTAACCAATCATTCTAATGGCACTAGTCTATCTATTCCCCTAAAACAAATAATCTAATTTAAGGATTAGGTAACTAACTGAGTGCATATTTGGTGTCCAGGGGTTCCCACGTCCCTATTATCAAATTTTGCATGCTGCAGTATTTCAAAAAAAAAAAAAATCAATATGTTGGTAGTACGCATGAGTAGGTTTGTAAAATTTCAGCATCGAATTCCTCCTAGATGTCATGAAACAAATTGGAAAAGAATTGGTTTGGCACGGTTCATCATCTACAAGCAGTACCACTTGGTTCTGAAAATCTGGATATAAAATATGATTTTGGAGCTTTTGCAGGTTTTATAATCTCAAACGGTGCACATATAGAATAAGTATATATTTTTTAAAAAGTTGCAACTGTCAAATTATCACATTTTTTATAACGGGGGCACAGGAACCCCTGGTTACCAATAAATTCTCTAACTAAAATATCCAATAGATATAGAAAGAGTTGCCCTGCTCTGGAGTACCTGTCAGACCATGGGCCTAACATATGTCAAATAGAGAGTGTTTGACGAAAACTTCGATAATTCAATTGAATGGCAAATTGTGCCATTGCATCCTTTACATGCACGTTTGTGCTACTTCATTCATTACATTCATCAGTAACATGTACCTGCTGATTTGTAGTGAAGTTTAGATAGGTGGCTTAGGTTGTGTATAAGTGGTTGTTGTGACATGCTGGTGCCATGTTTGTGGTAGTTAACAAGAAAACTCATTTTCTCTTGTAACTGTTCAGTTTAGTTGGCTGCTTACATATTTGTTTGATATATACATTAGTTGTGTCCTTGACTTATTGTAAGTTTAGGGACATAAGTGAGACATCATTATATTTAGGGTGCCATTGTTAATGTTTGGTGACTGGTCTGCATTATTGTATATTATAAGAATCTATTGGAAATATAACAGTTATGAGATTATTGTACAGACAAATTGGACATTGCACTACTATAAACTATCACAAACTTGGTCAAAGTTGAGACAGTTTTGTCCACTGACTCTAGAATGTCACAAATTTGTGGCTATCTTTCTTTCAATGACCACATGTTTTTTTTTTAATTTTCGAAAATCTTTTAAAGCTGTATATTGCTTAAATGTTGCCGTATACTACAGTTCAAATATTAGATGATTATATATATGATTGATGATTCAATCCCTTATTTCAGGGAACACTTGCTGTCCTATATCACCGATGGGGATGATTCACAAGCTCTGGGGTCATTATGCTTATTGGCCACATTATTACAGACAAAAGGTGCGTTTGCCATTTTTTTTTTCTCAACATGCAAGAGAGCTGCGTATCATTATATTAAAGAAGAAAAAGAGGGGCAAAGACCTGTACAACACACCCCCACACATATCCGTGTTTTTCATTTGGTTATTCCTTTCACTGTTCCTTTCCCTGAAAATGAAAATGATCGTTCAAGTACACGTTGGGTTTTTGGCTTTCAGAACTTGATGAGTCGATGCTGGATGCACTTGGAATACTTCCTCAAAGAAAGCAGCATAAGAAGCTTTTATTAGTAAGTACCCCATCCGCTCATAGCGATAGTGAAGTTATTTTGACAAGGTTAATTTCTCTAATGTGATGGATTGATTGTGGAATGCATCCATTTTTTTTACAATATTAGTGAACTACTGCAGTTAGCACACAATAAAGTTAATGTTTTTTGTAGATGTCTATGCAAACTGTTATGCTATGGTTTTTATATTTGTTTTCCAATAGCAAGTTGGTTTCAATAACATGTACTATATGACATAATGCAGCTGGAAACGATTTTGTGGTCAAATAATTGTATAAACAGTCGCACATGGTTAAGAACTAGATTTGAGATGTTTATTCAGTCCCCACTAGTTTGCAGACACTTTTGTTAACCATTGACTGGATTTTATATGTTCATGTATTACTTTCATTATATTCAGTGAGTGATTAATATTCAACTTCCCGAGCTCTGATACCCATCTTCTCTGCCTCTAGCAAGCTTTAGTAGGTGAAGATCTTGCTGAAAGGCGGTTATGTTTCATCTAATAGTTGGCGTCACTGATGACAGCATTTGCAGTGATTTTGATATTTATTAAGGAAGCTTCAGGTACCCTTCTGATCTTTCCCCACGTTTGACATACAACTTTAGACTTGTTGCTATTTTCCAATCTTCATACTCTTGTTGATTCGAACTTCAACATGGTCTCGATACAAGCAGTGTATGGCATATTAGTAGCCATAAAAGGCTGTCTGCTTGCATTTGAGGTCATCATAATCTAAAAAGAAAAGGAGGGGGTGGATTCCAGCACATAGTATGTTGAGTGTGTGGAGTACACCCACATTCATTGTAAGAAAGAAGGAACTGAAAACAATCTTCTCTCAAATAGTGGCAAAATATTGCTCACATGAACTGCCATTCGGATAGAGAACAATTTAGCCGTATACAAATCTTATTGAGTATAGGATAGACTGCTATTAGTATACATGCCACATAGAATGGAAATATCAAGGGCGATTATCATTCAGCATTCATACTCTTTGGTTACATTCATGCTGCTCATTATTTTGCTACTATATTTTAATAGTCATTATATTCTTGTTATAATGTTACTTTCACATAACAGATCATTTATCTGTGCTTTTCTACAGACAAATATGGTCTACAGTGCTGCATCCACGTCAAATGACTTCCAAAGTTCACAGATACCAGGTACATTTGTTGAATCCCGTACACATTGAATGTTCAGTGCGTTCTTTCGAGACTTGATGAGTGGCATCCTTTTTGTTTCATTTGGTTTGGTACCATGATGCCCTAAATAAAAATTACTGTTTAATGAGTGCTTGGAAATTTACTTTATTTGTAAGAATGGCCAAAAAACGTTAGGCATCTCAACTAATTGCACCAGGTGTTTGAATGACATCCCTCAAAATACCCTAATTCGCATCTAGATTAACATTGTGATTTATGCAATGAGAATTTGTTTACAGCTCTTGCATTTTTACTGGAACTTTCCTCATAACTGGTATAGCATTTTTATGATTTTTCAACAGTAATAATATGTCACAGCTTCAGAATTATCCAGACGTACATGAGTCATGAATGCTATTCCTGGATATGCCTGATGATATGTGTTGTATGTAATTACCCTGTATTCAGTTATAGTTTGGCTTATCTGGGGGATAATTAAAAACTTACTATTGTTGAAATTTTATTTGAGTTGATGCTTTGTGATGTTCTTATGATGCTTACTTTGCTGTGCTTGCATGAATTATTTGTAGGTGCTCGATGCGTTAGTTTGTCCCTCTTCTGCAGATCAAATATATCTGCAGATGGTCGTCTGGTTGGTGGCTGGCTTTTTCCGGCAACTGCTGCCTCACGGAGAGGATGAATTCACTGCCTTTCATCTTAAGGCCGGTTTGAAGGTATATCCACAGGGTCTCATTATTCCTTTTATATTTCGTTTATGGGTTCAAGAGGAAATAATAGCAGTCTTCTTTCCTCCTGATATTTTTCTTGCACCTGCATTTCTGTATTGCTGGCATTTGTTTGTTACATGATTTAGGTAAGGGGGGGTGGTTTTATACCTGTAGAGTTAGAAGTCTGGTGCTCTTTGATTTCCGACAAAATAACATTTTGCTTGAATCCAGAGGCCCTTTTTCCCTTTAGGAAAAAGGGAGGGGGAAACTATAACTATTTTTAGTTGTAGAATGTTGCTATAATAAGATTTTTCTCTGAATAAGTAAGATCATTCCACCTCAGCAAAATACAGTATTTCTTTGGATATCTGGTGATGGTCTGAAGGTATAGTGCAGTGTGCCAATTTTTGCTTGATTTCATCCAGCATTGTTTCTTGGGATGTTATGTTTGAGACCTGTTAACAAAGAGCAAATGTAGAAATGTGTTTTTTTTAAAAAAAAAATTATGTTTGCTATTTCCCCCTTCAGTTTTTCATTCTCAGACTGTCTTCTTTACCATTTGTAAAAGAAGTGAAATGCATTGTGGTTATTTTCACGCCTTCCTCAGGCGTGGTATTTTATATATTGAATCAGCCTGGTTAAAGTTGTTGATATGTGAGTTCTCTGTTTCGTATCCCTCCGCTGATTGTAAAATATTCTTCCTAGGATTTCACACAGGACTGCAGTGCAAAGCTCTCGGAGGAATCTGAAGGATGCTGGTGTGACATGCTTCTTCCTATTGTTAAAGAGGCTTGGAGGAACTGCAAGAAAGTAAATTTTCACTCTTGATGTGAATGTTTATCTGTTTTTTAGGTGTTCTCAAATTAACAATCCTTCCTAATATTCACATTTTCTTTCTTTGGAGTTAGCAATTGAAGCATCTTCACCACCAAAAGGGTCCAAGTCTATTATTGTACCCTTGGATTGTTCATTTGGAGGTTAGAACGATTGGCCATGCTTTCATATGACTGTTATATGCGCCTCAGCAAAATTCTATTTCACAACTGCACTGCACAGAGGTGAATTCCCATTAACTTATGATGTACTGAGTCATATTGCATTGTATTTCAGGTGATTCTTCTGTTGCTATTGCAGAGAGAATCTATGAGACGGTTAAGGTATGGATGGATTCTTCATTTGTTGACTCTCCCACATTGCTTTGTGAAAATGTGTGCGACCCAATATCAGGAGTTAGCTTTTTAAGGTCTTTCCAAAACTTGTATTAGTCACAACTGTGTAGTGGGTGTTGACTGTACCTTGCCTAGCAATGCTTAGTTGATTGGTTCTTACATGAAGCATTACCCCTTACTATTGGAACGCTAAATATTTTCATGTGTGCAGCGTTGCGCTGTTGCTAGTTGTAGAACCACAAAAGTCAGCGAAGATTGCCAAGCACAAAATCCACACAATTACCTAGGATGCGCTCCGTGCATCTCTGAGAGTGTAGAAACGTGTAATTCCTTCAAGCATCGTAGAGGGAGAGGAGAAATCAATGCTAACAGAGGGGTGGAAGACACACACAGTCACACTGAAACGATGATGTCGGCTCAGGAGATGAAGAGAGCTTGTGGAAGGTCCGTGTATCACAACTATGAGGTGCAACAGCTTACGGTTGCACAGTTGAGCTCAGTATTTGTAGAACTCCAGAAGGGGAGTCGATTGCTTGGTCAGTTTTTCGATGCCCTATGACATTGGTGTTGGCAGTGTTGCTTGAACAGACTATGGAACTCGAGTATGCTTCAGTATTGCTTTTTTTTTCTTCTTTCGAGACGAACGTTATCTAGATATTTCATATCATATCTAGGGCGGGTCCGTGAGATGGATTCTGGTTAGGCAGATTTGATTCGGAATAAGATTAATCCCTTATTATCTGAAATCCGAGTTCCAACTATTTGGATGCTAAATTATGACCCAAACAAGGTCGGATCAGATATAAAATTACAGATTCTAGCTCGCATGCCTGATATGCACAAATTTTGGTTGGAGTGTGTACGCTAACCAGTACTCAGGTTTATTGTCGTGATTTGCGATCACTTTTCAATGTGCATGGTTAAATAAAGAGTTTCATATTTGGCATATATGGACGGAGTTGAGGTGTTTTGTCATATTCCAGCAGTATATGCATTTCTGATGATTTGAAGTATCAGAATATATCAACTAAAATACGAAAAGTAAGTTAAAAATGTCAGCTAACAGTTTCCTGAAAATTTACTAGTCTCTGGAGAAAGCTACGTGGGATGCTTAACTTGATTTTTTGCAAGAAAAAACATGTACAGAAGCTACATTTGCTGACTTATGACTTCGCTGTATGAATCCATCGATTGATGCTCACTCTATTTGTGTGATGCTCATAATATTACTTTGGGTATACAGTAGCAAAAGATACATCTGTAGCAATGAAAGTTGTATCGACCATGATCAACTTGCATGTTATGTGACTATCGACTTCAGTACTTGTATTCTTTTTTATTGCTCCTTTGGCACTAAATGAACCTTCAATTGTTTTGAGCACCGACCTGCCACTCTACACCTATAAGGTAATAACAGCTGCAGCTGGATGACCTACAATAACATTATAATCAAGAAATAACTCAAAAGGCTTAGACTTGTGTGAACATCTTAAAAAGGGCCAAGATTATCCATCATACTGTCCTTTAAATGTGCATCTTGCTAAATTTGCCTAACTCCTGAAACCATGGCCTTTATTCCTAGTGAGCACTGAAAAAAACTTTTTTGTATAGCGTACGTATAAATATGGTACCGGAAATTTAGAATGATATAATTATGTTCAATTTGAAAACGTAGATTGTTGTTTACACATGATCAGATGCTCTACATAAAGTATTTCTTGTAAAAGTAGAACATCTACACATTTCTGGTGGATTATTTAGCAGTGGCAAAATAGACCGGAAATTCTGGAAGTTTTTACATCTTGCCATCTTCAAGAGTCCATTTAAAACTCTAGTTGTGGTCGTGTTTGTACGTATGCTGATGCAAGTTCAATTGGTGACCCCACTTGCTGCAAATGCTACTAAAACTGAACGAGGTTAAGCCAATTTAGTTTATTCATCGAAGTTCGATCTGAAACTGCGACTAAGTTCATGTAAAATATATTTGCCATTTCCAAAACACTCCCTTTTTTCTTGTTTATTTGACGTTGGGAGAACTATATTTAGCTCTCCCAACATCAAATAAACATGAACAGAGGGAGTAACAGTTTACCATTGAATGCACTTCTCTGTTTACCTTAAAAATTTTGTCGAAACTTCGTAGGTATTGGTTGGTGTGGCCGGCTGCAAGGCTGAGAGTTTAGTAGCTATGTACCGCAGCAGCTCAGTTACACTGGCATGTAGACATGGCAAGTCGGCATTTGTGGATGCGATAGCGCTTGGAGTTAGCCTAACTACAATGTGTGCAGGCTGATCGTGGCAGCTTGGGATCATGGCTAGTTGATTGCTGGATCATGCGAACACATGGCTGTGCAGTAGCTGTGTTAGATTACGTGGTTACAGACTACTGTGGCATGTGTTTATTATTAGCAGCAGTGGCGCCTACCCATCCGCCTTTGGGCCTGCATGGCTTGATTGTAGTGGAAAAACAATAGCTCATGGTGGCTGGCTACCGCTTGACGACAGAGGTATGACATTGGTCGCTGCAGAGGCAAATGTAGTGGCACACACAAGGTTGAGTTCAAGCAAATAGCCGTGGAACGTTTATGATGTTGCAAACAATTCTAGCAAAATGGAATAATTCTTTTACTGGAAGCATTTTTCAGAACATCGTAAAATGATTGCAGAGTCTTTGTTTTGCATTATTTAATGTATTTGCAACAATGTAAAGAAATGGATTTTTCAAATTCTTTTTTCATATGTTTGGTGGATTGTTAAGCACCAAAATGCGCTTTAGACTAAATTTTTCGTACCTATCTACGGAGTGTACAAAGCTGGTCCGGCCTAGCAAAGCTACTCCATTAGTACCTTGCTTTATAATGCAAGTTGCATCTCCTATTTCCAATTTGCTCCTACTTGTATGCTTGCAGAAGAAACTGACATCAAGCAAATGGAATCTTAATATTCTGAACTCTGTTTGGAACCCTTTGGTTCTCGTTGAGTTATAGTTATACACTTTTACTTCTCTGATTGATTTCTAGAAATAGGGAATTATCCTATCGATTAGTTCTGATATGTGAAGTAAATTTCTTCAAATTTTGTATTCTTTATGTCGCTGAATTGTGATGATTTTTTCAGGGTTTTGTGCTACAACATCAGGTTCTACTCTTTTGCCTTGGCGAAACATTCTCTGAGCAGCCTCCCATTTACTCACCAATGGATTTGCCTGTAAATACTAGAGCAAATGCTGCAAACTTCGATGGTTCAGTGCCAAAGCCTGGGCTTGAAATCAACTTAGGTCAGAGTTACTTGGATGTCTTTATTCTGACACTATGTGTAGTTCAAAGGCTGCTTAGTTCCTCTACAGATCTGTCAAGACACTAAATTATTTTGCATTTTATTGTTGCAGTTGATGCCGTTCCTTGTCGAATAGCGTTTGAAAGGGGGAAAGAACGCCACTTCTGCTTTTTAGCAATATCTAGTGGGACTTCTGGGTGGATTCTTCTTCTCGAAGAACTACCTCTGAAGCAAGAACGTGGAATTGTGCGGGTCATTGCTCCTTTGGCAGGATCTGATGTATGTATCATGATGGCATGGAACAACTTTGTTTGGTGATTTTGCTTGGCTGTCATCATTAGAAGTTATCTATTTTCTTTGAACAATGGAAAAACTGAAACATAGTTTTTGTTGTATGATTTTAGTGCATCCGGTGTTCACTTGGTTTTGTTTTTTGTTTTCCAGCCAAGAATAGACGAGAAACACGAGAAGTGGTTGCATTTACGTATTCGTCCTTCTACAGTACCCTTTTTGGATCCTGAAAAATATAAAGGGAAGTCAAAGAAGTACCTTGTTGATGGCAGATGGACCCTTGCTTTTGGTGATGAGCAATCATGCAAGGAAGCAGAGACCATGGTGCTTGAAGAGATGAAGCTCCAGCAAGATGCTATTGGGAAACAATTGAAGCCACTGGTTGAATTAGAAATGCCAGAGGATGGATTGCAGAATCCACAGGCTTTGCATGAAACCGCTTCGGATGATGGATCATGACTTGATCACAAGTCCAGTCGAGTGCAGTGTCGAACTTGAAAGCCTTGGCGACTGGAAGACATCTCCCCACCATCTCAGCGAGTAAGTCGTCGAACTCTGTACATTACATCGGCAGATTAGAGAGGTCTTCTTGTTAACACACACTGTAGAGTTTTGGCCATCTGTCAAAATAGTTGAATAGGATTCTTTGTACAATAGCTTGTATCTGTCATGTGCCCCTTGTAATCTTATACATGTTAAAATCCATTCTTTGATAAGCTTTAGGGCAGAGTTGCGCCGTGTACACTAATTGTGCAAAGAAGTTTGCAGATAATCATACCTGTTGTCAAAACATGCCCTGCCTATAGTAATAAAGTTGGGCCGGTCCATAATTTTCCCTGCCAATATGACTGTTTCATGGACTACTACCATGTTCCCTCTTCTTCCTGAAAATCAAGACTTTCGATTGTATGACAACTAGTATTCTGTTAGCTCGTGTGTGTTGTTGAACTCAAATGTTGAAACTGACATTTGATAAGGGGGCTGTGATGTGCGAAAGATTGTGTGGTGTTTTTCTCGTTTCGACTTGTGGGATTGTATGACAACTAGTATTCTATTAGCTCGTGTGTTTTGTTGAACTCTAATGTTGAAACTAACATTTGATAAGGGGGCTGTGATGTGCCAAACAATGTGTGGTGTTTTTCTCGTTTCCAATTGTGGGAGGCTATTTACTACGGATGCCCACAGTTCATATGAATGCGGCAGTAATGGTTTTTTCTGTAATTTGAAGCAGGTGTAACACACAGCAGGAACCAAGTCCTCCAGTGCGTACACTTATTTCTCTCCTTTTACCAACATGGTGTTACAATGTTTTGTCCTATTTTCTTTACAATTCAAGTGTAGGAGCCCTGTTGAGCATTTGAGAATTAAAAAATAATAATTACTGGTTGAAAGATTAGGTTCTAAAACGTGTAAGTAGCCAATTATACTGCCAGCCGTAATAACTGTAGCAGAACCTAAAAATGAACCAGATGAGAAGTAAAACAAGCTCTCGTTCCTCACGTGTCACCTAGGGAGAATCAGGCCTGTTTGGTTTCGTTGAGGCTAAGCTTTAACCATGTCACATCAAAGAGAATCTTACTATTTAAAAGTATTAAATAATTTCTAATTACAAAATTAATTGCAACATAGATTAATTAGGCTCATTAGATGCATCTCATAAATTAACATCTATCTGTCAAAAAAGTTGTCATTAAACTTTATTTAATACTTCTAAATAGCAAGATTCTTTTAATGTGACATTTGGCCCTAAAAAAACAAACAAGCATATTGTTTGCCAAATCATGCACTACCATTGCACCCTGTTCGAGGCATCGGTCTTCAGGCCAATCCTCACCACGTTTCTTGGTTAATCAGTACTGAGGATTGGCAGATTTGGCTCCGAGACAAGGAGCATGCTGGCCTGAGTAAGTAATTTGCATTCAGCTCGTAGTGCCAAGCCCATATACTTTCAACGATGAAGTGGGATATTTAAGATAGCCTGAGCATCCGCATCATTAAAAAAAGAAAAACCTCGACTGGGAGAGAGAAGACTGTCCATAACTTTGCATCAAGAAGAAGTCCTGTCCCACTGTCACCATGTGCTCTCTGAACCCAACGGCTCCACAACCAGTATTGCCGCCGTGCCATCAACCCCTTTACATCCGTATAGCCCTGAGCGTGGGTGGGTATAGACAGATTAAGGCTCCCTTTGGAACGCCGGATTTTCACAGGAATTGTACAGGAATTTCACAGGAATCAGTTGACTGTTCACAGAAAAAACGCAGGAATAGGAAAAAATCCCGCATTCCAAAGGGGGCCTAAGCAGTTAGCCGGGTTGGATTGGGTGGGTTCAGTGGGTTAGATGGGTCGGTGACTTGGTGGCCAGGTGTTCGTCTTCCTGCATGTCCCGTGCTCATCAACAGAGGCAGCACCAACGAGGAGCTCCACGGCGTGGGGCTGGTGATGCTGGGCTCGTTCCTGCTGGGCTTCTCAGCGAAGATCGAATGTCATCCCTATAAGTTGCCCATATCATGTTTCAGTCAACGCACGTGGACCGTTTGATCAGAAATAGACGGCGTCCGTTCATCTCCTACCTCCAGCCATCCATCGTATTTGTGGGGTAGAGAAAGCCTGCGCTTCTCCGCCTCCCGTCTCGGTGGTCTGCCTCCGTCCTCGCCGGCAAGTCCGCCTCGGTAACTCACCGCTTCGCGACGCCCCTGCCCTTCCCATCCCTTGGTCTCTCGCCGTCCGCGGCCGGTGGCACCACCGCCTCGCCACTCCACTGTCTGTCTGCCACCATGCATGGGTTTGGTGGGTTCTACCCGTCTCGACCCAACCTATGAATGAGGCATTCTCACGGTTTGGGTTGGGTTTGGGTGGATGGGTTGAGCGGGTTGTCTAACCCATGCTCAAGGCTAATCCGTATCATAACAATGACCCTGGATCACGTCATCCTCCCTCCAGTAGCCCTCTTGTTTGGTCGATAGAGGAATTCTTGGTGATGCATCTTCAGCAGCACAGGACGGCGGGCAAGCCACCGGTGTGCTGCACGCATTTTTAGACTCTGTTTGGATCCTTTAGCCGGCTAATTTTAGCTAACTAACCAACTAATTTTAGGAGGTATTTGTTTGGATCCCTGACTAATATATCTGCTTTTTGTACTTTTCTTACCTTTTTGATATGTTTCTTGCCTTTTTTATATGTTTAGTCGATTTTAGTAACTTTGAGGTGACTAGGGGCTAAAAGTTTAGGAGGAGGTGGGCTAAAAGTTTAGGAGATTTTAGGAGGTCATGTTTGGATGCAAAGTGATTAAAATTAGTCAGCTAAAAATTTAGTTGGTGGATCCAAACAGGGCCTTAGTAAACAAACGGTTAAAGTTTGGTATGCATAGCAGAAAAAAGGAGCCTTTTCTTCGAAAAAAGGAGCCTTTTTATTGTTGGCCTCTGGTCTGAATAGCATTGTTGTTAACGCACGCGCTAAAATTGAACTGCAGAAAGGAAAAAGAGAAAGGGATCGATTGATCGCAGCGCTAGGCCTTTTTCTTTAGTCTTTACCGTGCTTAGCGACGATCCGACACTCCGAGATTCATCCATCCATGTTCAGTCTAACCAGTGCCGTAAAAGCCTCAAGATATCAGAAAAAGAGAGGTTGTAAAAGACATCGGAAGCTCTGCTCTAGATGAGAATGGATACATAGGACATCTTATACTCTCTCTCTCTCTCTCCTTTTTTTCTTGCTAGGTTGATTTTTTTTTAGGGAGTTCCTTGGGTAAAATGACACTGTTGTTTCCATGGTGCCATTTATTTTGGAACAGGATAAGTTAAAATGATCCTTAAGGATTTTTTTTCTTCTTGCGAACCCTTTTGAAAGTCAAGGATTGGGATTTTACAAAATTCAATGGAATTCCAGAATTTCGTGAAAACAATTCTGTGTTGACTTTTACCTGAAATTTTCTTGTCCTTTTCTTATGTTTGGTCAGTTATTACTATTTTTGGTGTGTTTGGATCCTACAATGTTTTCAATCTAACGAAAATAGTTTTTGAACATTCCTTTATTTTTTATCATGCATTCTAGGGAGGCTCAAAGTCATCTCTTCTAGCAATTAGACTTGGTGCATGCAGTCAACCGTCTAAACATTGATAACAAACTACGAATGATTTGTTCAAGACATTATAAATGATTTGTTCTAAACATTGATAACAAATTACTTATCATCTTGGTGAGCATTTGAACTGCAGAACCGATATGAAACCAGAATCAGAACACTACAAGTATTTTACCATCCAAACATATATATTGCAACAATGGTTAGTTAGGAGCGTCAAAGTTCATTGTGGATAAAACGTATACTATTGGTTGGGCAACACATGGATAAAACGTATATATATGCCTTATGTTTTGGTCTTTTGATTATTATTGGCCTCCTCCTTCGTCATCCAAATGGTTAATGCACGCGTTAAAATCTAACTGCAAAAGGAAAAAGGTAAAGCTGATCCTTGGCTGAACTAGGACTTTTCCCTTTACCGTGCTTAGCAACATTCAGTCACGCCGGGATCGACCGATCGATCGAGATCGAAGTGCCCCAAAAGGCTCAAAAGTTGATGCAAAAGAGTGTGTAAACTGCAAAGCTAGCCATCGGAAGCTCTGCAGGAGATAAGAATGGGTAAACATCTTTCCGATGAAAAAGAAATGGGTATGCCGTATAATTACAATTGATTTGTTCAAGACATTAGTTATAAGTTATCATCTGCGAGTTTTCATTTGCAAATATTCATAAGCCACTTGATCATTTTTCGGTAAGCCAAAGCCATTTTTTTAACACAGTTGAAATGCTCTCAGAATTAAAGTAATATAAGAAATGATTTTTATAGAAATAACTGACAATCTTTTGTCCATATGGAATTCAGCCCGTTGTATAGGGAAAGTATCACCTCAAGCGCCATTTCTCGAGTTTCTGAATAGTGGTATCTGGCAACCCTACAAAGATGAACCCTCTTATTAAGAGGAGCCCTACAACATCCTCTGATTATCGCATACAGCTGTATGATGTTTCTAAGGCAATCAACCGACCAAATATGTATAAAATTTACTTTACTTATGTGTTGTGTTTGAACCATACATGAAGTCATATGGTTTACTTATGTGTTGTATAGATTTATTAGTGTACAAATATTTAGCACTAAAATTACTATTTAAAGGTTTCACTGTAAAACCATTATTTGGGACCCAAGTAGATGCAAGTACATTGTTAAGCTAGCTTAACCTCACCCTCACCCTTGAATCGAAGAAAAATTCGAAGAGGAGGGTGGTGGTGCCTTGCGATGTCGCGTCTTCCACAGGGCAGGGCAGGTCAGGCCCGGGCACCGGCGGCGGCGCGCCCAAGGCAGTGCTCGGCGGTCTTTTCCAGCGCGCATGCCGCCAAAGCAGAGCAGAGCAGAGCAGAGCAGCGTCCAACCAACCAAAAGGCGCCCGTCTCCGTCCACCACGACGGCCGGCGAGAGATCGACCAGCGTGTGTGAATGAATCCGAGGCGAAAAGCAAAGCAGGAAAGGTGAAAGCAAGCCTTGTCCCTCTCTCGCCGTCGTCGACGCGTCTCCATGGAGCCTCGGAACCAGCAATATTCCCTCCCGCCGTCGCCATCCAACTAATATGCTCCCGCGCCATGCACCCAACCAAGGTCCGTGCAACCGCGAGTCATTCTCATGTCACTTCTAGTGTTCTTGCTTAGTGAGCTAACGGGAGTAATTCCAATTTGTACAGCTCTTCTGATTTGTCCCCCAAAAGTATAGAAAATGGACGGTCCCGGCAGTGTTCACTCTTGCTCACTGGTGCTGAAGTAATTTCAGTCTCCAGCTCTTCTAAATTTTTTGAGAAGTTCAGAAAATGCACGGTCGGCTTAAAAAGTTTTCCAAATTGCTAAATACTAGATGCATTGCTTCGCATGATATTAGTAGGAAATGTAACCCCACCACCACCATCCTCCAATTTTACTACCTACATTCCTAGACCCCAAATCCTTTTACACATACTAGTGCTACATAGAACCCAAGGTTTTTCTCCAAAAGGGGAGCAAAAAATGGGACACTTCAGTCCACGTGGACCCTACTCGGAAGCACCGAGCCCATGAACCCCGCTTGCCGGGCCCCAACACCGCCGCGGCCCACCCCGAGGACCACCACCGCCGCATTCCCTTTCCCGCCGTTTCTGACCATTGCCGCCGCCGGTGACAGCACATCCGCCGCCCATCTCTCCAGCGTCTCGTCCAGGAAGTGCCCCGACGCCGCGGCGAGCGCCTCCACCGCCTCGTCCTCGACGCGTGCCGCTGGTTGGCTCAGCGCCCGGAGGAGCATGGCACGGAGGTGGCCGCGGGGGCATCCGGCGTTGTCGAGCGTCACGACGCGGGACGCCAGGGACTCGAGGAGGCTGTGTGGTTGGTGCTCGACCTCATCGTCGCTGCCTTCGTGGGTTATGTCGCTCGGGATGGCTTCGTCCTCCTCGTCGTCGTCGTCGCACAAGTCGATGTTAAGGTCCAACCTACGGCCGGCGTCGTGCCGCGGCCGCTTGCTTTCAGTCGGCGACGGTTCGGTGTCTGGCTTCCTCTTCAGATCGCCGGACGATGCCTCGTCCTCCTCCGACCAGAGCCGCAGGCTGATCACGTCGTCGGTGGCGACGTCGGTGAACTTCGATGTTGTCAGGATGACGACGCAGTCGGAGAGGTCGAGTTCCCTGCCGGACTGACCCTTCAGAACCCCGCTCCTCGACGCGGCGACGAGGCGGTCCACGACGTCCTCCGGCGCGCGCTCGACGTCGCCGACGACGAGCACGACCTTCCCTCCGCCGCCGACTTCGGCCGCCCTTGAGACGACGTCGGCGCGGAACTCCTCGGCGCTGACGAGCACGACGCGGTCGGCCGACCCGCACCGCGCCTCGGCGATCACCGCCGCCGCGCGCCGCACGGCGGCGTGGTCGCTCCCCTTCACGTACAGCCACACGCCGCGGTTCCCCTTATTATCACCGCTCCCGCGGCCGCCGCCGGCGACAACCGCCTCGGCGATCTCGGCGGCCACGGCGGCGGGCTGCCACGGGACGTTCCTGCGCAGCCTCTGCTCCAGCTCGCGCGCCGCCATGGCGGAGGAGCCGTCACCGCCGTCGCTCCCCGGACTAGCCCGGCCGTCGGACGTCGCCGTGTCCGAGAGCGGGAGGCTGCCGAGGGCGAGCGCCGTGCCGACGTCCTGGTGGCACACCGGCTCCCGCAGCGAGGTCAGGACTCGGCGAGGCGGCGACCATTCGGTTGTTCTGTTCTTTCCGTGCGCCATCAGGCCCTCCAAGCCCAGGAACCCTGCGATGCTTGGCCTGCTCGGTGGCATGCAAGAACCGGACCACCATGGGCACTGAGGAGGACTCGAACAGAGGTGGAGCTTCCTGCACAGCCGGCTCCATTTCCGCTTCAGCTCCAGCAGATACTTATCCTAAAAATCATCAGAAAAAAGAAAATTTTTATTAGGCAACGTTCTAATTGAGACCATCTGAACATTGACATGGGAAAAAGAAAATTTTGATCTGTTTTTCTCTTACCTTGTGATGATGTGCTTCATCAGCCGGCTGCCTGTCCGGCACAAGCCAAGCGGGTAGGCTGGAACGCGGGCCCTCCGCGTCAGCCTCTGCTTTCACCAGCGACGCCTCCCGCTCGTAGTTCTTGCTGCACTCGGTGCAGAGCATCAGCTTCTCTTCATGCCCGTCTCTCTCCGCAGCCATCGTGAACGGACTCTGCCCAGGCTGCTGCATTGTCAACCTGGCCGGCTGCATTGCTGCTCCGTTTGCACTGGACATGGACAAACAAATTAAAGGCGTGCGAAGCAACAAGGGCTATCGTAAAGGGGAGATCCCAGTACAATAGTATGACAGTACTATTGTAACAGGTGTTTCAAGTTTTGAAATTTCTTTTGGTTCAAAATACTTTCTGCAAACTCCCTTCTATTCTAGTGACAAGCAAAAAGGATAAGAAATGGCATGAGTTATTGTTGACCAAGGAGGGCAAGGAATGATAACAAAATTGAAGTTCGTCAGATATATCTGCTCACTCAAATTCCTTCCCGATTCATAAATGTGAAGGGTCTAATGAAAGGATGCATCATTGCAAGGAAAAGGTATGCAATGCAGAATGGGATCAGTCTGTCTGACGCCTCCAGTCCACCAGCTAGTACTATTAGCTGCACTGGCGTACCACCACCAAAAGGGCAGTGCCAGGCACTGTGATCAGATGAAGGCCCCTTTTCCGTTCAGGCAGAAACTGATCGGCTCAGATGGAATCTCTGCAGATTCAGAGGAAAAAGGCTACCACCCCCGTTCCCCAACAACACCCCATTCCTTATCTTCTTCCTCCTCCTCTGCAAGTCTACCTTGAGGAAGGAATTCGGATGACAAAAAGGTTCCTCATTAATGGCTAACCAAGGAACTAGATGCTGGCTTATTAGGGAGCTTTTTACAAGAGGCATGAGCAGAATACAAGCTTGTCCTTTTGCTTGTTCTAGACAGCAAGACATGAATGCAGGGCCAAGAATGTAGAGTACTGTATCAGGGAGGAACCGGAGCATGCTCAATGAGGTGCTTGCACGAGAGCAAGAACGCAACAGGAACAGGAACACGAGCAAAGGCAGAGGGACAGAGACAGACACATGCAGGGCAATGTCATGACAGTAGTAGGCCCAGTAGTAGCAAGTACAGTGTGTGTAGGAAGTGCTGTGCTCACCTTGTTGGTGGATGGAGGTTGTTGAGGGCGAGGCCGGTGCCGCCGCCGGTGGGGACGAGGACGGCCTGCAGCGCCCATGCGTCCTCCGGCGACGGCGGCTGCCGATGGCGGCGCCGCTGCTGCCACCGCATGTACGTCTGGTAGCTGGCCGTGGCGACGAGCCACGCGCGGCGGCCGCGCGAGGCCCGGAGGTCGTCGAGGAGGCGCCCCAGCTCGGCAACCATGTGCTCCACGGGGCTGTACGACGACGACGAAGCGTTTTGCTCCTCGTCGATCGCCCAGCGCAGGTCGCCGACGTAGACCACGAGGCCGCCGCCGCCGCCGGCGCGGTGGTGGAGGTGGGCGGCGTCGACGGCGCGGCGGAGCTCGGCGGCTCTGGCGTCGACGTCGGCGCGGCTCATGAGGCGGACGTGCACGTAGGAGAGCTGCAGCTTGAGGAGGTGCGCGCCGGCGAGGTCCTCGGGGACGTCGCCGCGCTCGAGGCGCCGGAGAAGCTCGCCGGCCACGGCCTCCGCCATGGACGCCGAGTCGCCGACCACCACGGGGTTGCTCCGGTTCCCCTGCTTCCGGACCATCACGTCCAGGACCGCGCGCACGTCGTCGTCCTTGCCCGGCCCCGGCGAGGCGGCCAAGAACTGCGCCGCCGGCGGCCACATCCCGGCGTGGTCGAGGAAGAAGTGGGGAGGGATGACCGTCGCCTGCGGTGGTGGCGGCGGAGGAGGGGAGGAGGACGACGAGGAGGGGATGATGAGTGCGGCGGCGTCCTCCTCGATGTTGGTCTTGACGGTGGCGCTGGAGAAGCCGGCCTCCCGCATGACGCGGCTGACGCTGGGGTCGTCCAGGATGGAGATCACCAGCTGGTCAAGCTCCACCTTGATGGCCAGCAACGGCTGCTGCTGCTGCTGCGACGCGGCGGCGGAGGTCGGAGGAGGCTGGTGCTGGAGCTCGACGCAGCTGCCGCGGCGCTGGTTGGCCTGCGCGCGTTTGAGCGCGGCGACGAGCGCGTTGGACAGCGTGGGGCTGGGCTGGATGAGCGACGACGCGAACGACGGCGCGCCCGGCGGCGAGGAGTGCGAGTGCGGCGGCGCGGAGGTGGGCAGCCGGTTGAGCGCGACATTGAAGCAGAGCTCCAGCGCGCGGCACTGCAGCGGGTGCGACGCCACGGACGCCGCCGGGTGGGACCGAAGGCACGCGCGCTTCAGCAGCCCGTACGCCGCCGCCGGAGAAGAAGACGACGCGCAGGAGGAGAAGGCGCCGCCGAGCTGGGACGACGCGGCGGCGGCGGGGCCGGTGGTGAGCAGCGCGAAGGCGACGTGGAGCGGCGTGACCTGCGCATGGCCGCGCCGGCGCGCGAGGCCCAGCGCGAGCTTCAGCACCGCGGCCGCCTCGGCGGTCAGCGACTGGTGGATCGTGTAGGCCCCCGCGCGCATCCCTCACCACCACGCCTCCACCCCCCACCCCTCTGTGTCCGTGCCTTGAGTCTGGCTCTCACTCTCGTGTTCTTCTACCTCGTGCAGGGGAGGATGGATGCCAGCCACTCTCGCCACACCACAACCTTTGTTGCTCGAACGTTGGGAGGCAATGGATGGAGGGGCAAATGGTGTGTGACAGCGTCTTCTTTATGATCACCAGATACTTGGCAATGTATGTGTGTGTGTACGTGCCGAGTGTGCTAGCTGTTGCCTCCTTTTATGGCCGCTTTTCTTTACCTTTATAGGGTCTTGTGGCTACCCCCATCCAATCTCCCTCTCTCACTCCTCAATATCGTATCGATACACACTAGCTTAATTCTCTCTCACCATACCCCATTCCACGCAGCTAAACTCTCTCTATTTCTCTCTCATGCATGTGTAGGATAGGATGTTTTTGCTTTTGAGCCTAGAAGAGAAGAGGAGCTTGTCTCTTTTATCGAGGGTGCTGGCGGATGCTGCTGCGCCTTTGCGTAGCCGCGCCAGCCTTTGCTCCCTTCTTTCCTTCCTTCTCCCTCGATGCCCCAACCTCTGCCACTGCCAATGCCCTCTGCCACTGCCAATGCCAAGCAAGCACACACCCTTTTCTTTTTTCCTTTTGCTTTCTGCCCCAGGGATCGATCATCTCTCTTCTTCTCCCCACTTACTTTCCACACATGCATCAAAGGCAATGCATCCAAAACTACATGCTCCCCTTTCTTTCCCTCCATCTTCAGTTTCGTATCTTCATTTTGAGGTTTTCAACGGCAGCGCGAATTACCATTAAGACAAATCATGCATGGCATCGGTGAATCATTTGTTAATCGACTAGGAAGATGGCCATATGAGATCGTTATGCCCTCTTAATGTGTCCTTATTAATCTGGATCAAGGAGGGAAATAATTGTCGTGGGAGAACTAGTGCAATCGATCCCACCTGATGTCCATCATCACCCTGACGGGTGCTAGGTACGTCCGTTCACACGACTCTTCTTGGAAATTGTTCGATCTCAGTCGCATGTGATCCTTCCTTCGTGCAAGCGTCCATGATCCATGCAATGCGAATTTCACATCATCACGGGTGCATCTCCCTGTGAGACCGTGAACCAACCTGTTGCAGTAAAAAATATGAGAAAAAAACTACTTTACCTGTGCAATCTCTGTAGAAATTTTATACAGTTGTAATTTACAAATCTTATATAATATTAAAGCTGCCTCCTTTTACCCATGCTCTTCAGAACCTTCGCAGTTATCTTTGAAGTCCGGGTGTGACACTTCACTATCAGCTAGCTTGTTGCCTGCAGCTTTGACCAGCTCCGCATACACCGTATGTGTCTACGTATGCGCTCCTGTGTACGTACGTACTGTTCAAGCTATCCCTTTTGCTAGTACTCGATCATGCATTCTACTTTTCTTTTGGGGAGAGGAGGGTTAAAAAGAAGAGCTGCGCGTGATCGGGGATCAGACCTTTCATCAAACCTCTAAATAACTTTAAACAACGCCTGAAAATTACGTGGGCTTTGTGCTTCAGGGTACTCATCTTTCCGCTTTAGTAACCTATTATGCGCGTGTCTTTTGTTGTGGAAAAGGGAATTGGCTCATGGATTGCTATGAACTTTATTCATGATTTTCTAATTTTATTTTCTAGTATTTTAGAGGGCTCCCGTGCCTAAATTTAATTTTAACGGTTGAGATCAGCATCAAGAATTGTGCTTTAGGTATAAGAATAAGAAAAAGGAAACATTCATGTGTTTTATGGCCTCCAAACTTAACTTTTGTTTACAAGAATTGCAACTAATTTTTCACAATTAAAATAACTTTTTTGGTGAAACTGCCCAGGTCTTACAACACATTAAAATGCTCGATTTTCTCGGTAGCATAAAATTAGATCTAATTTTAACAGTAGATCTCAAAACTAAATGGCTGATGAATCAAACATTGAAGTCTCCAAAATACTTAGGTGTCCTATGATTCTATGATTGGTGGGTCTGTCTTAATGTAAGCATCCCCATCCCTAAAATAATTTCTTGAGTCAAGGGGAAATTGCAATTTTTTCACTCATCTCTGTTTTTTTTTATCCCGAGATCGGACTCGAGGGATGCCACAGCTAGGGAGGTCCAAAAAAAAAAACTATGTAAACTAGGCTAAGCCAAGTTACAAACCAAAACGATCTAAGGTCCTCTTTATTTCATCTTTTGATTGTGCATTGTAGATTTTATGAAGCAAAGCTGAATCATAGGAACAACTTTTGGAGTATATATAGATTCCACAATCTAGGCCTCCAGATTCTACAATCCAACAATCCTATGGAGAGTAGCTTCTGTCATATTGGCACACATATTTTTCCACTATACTAAAGCAGGCATAACTGATTCACAATAAGTGAGTGAAAGCTAGACTATGGAATCCAGAAAACAAACCATCTTCGGCTTTTGTATAGTACACTCTGACTTTGTGAACCCAAAAACTGGGTTGGGTAATCTAAAGCTAAAATAGAGATTAGGAGGGCTTAAGAAAAATACCAATTTGACGATATATATAATATAATTCCTTCACAGGGAGGATCCAGGCCTTTAGCCAATGCTGGTCTACAGCACATTAAGAAGAACATAAGGAACCATGTTTTATTTTTATCTGCTAAGAAAACAATACTAATTATGTTGTTTCGATATTTGCTACTCTTGATCTCAAATACATATATTCTTTTAATTTATTTTTTTTTATAGATATCCCAGTGCATTCATACTTACCCTTTTGCTTGCATGCACGGATGCAGCTCACTCTGCCAGAACCGATTATTTCTTGTTCTATCTTGCAGTAAAAAAATTTGTTGTGACAATAAATATAATGTTGCTATTTAGTAATTTATAAAGTTTACATATCGTAAAGGTATCTTTTTTTTTTTTAACCTTCTCTTGGCAGTCACCGTGGAGTTCGCGTGTGATACTTTCGTATGACCCACCTATGCTACGGCCTCCAGCTTTTTACAGTTCGCCGTGTCATATGGCGGTATGCATTAACTTACAGTGCTTTCTCTTTTGCGTGTCCTCATTCATGCTTTCTACAGTACTTTTTTCGGAGGTGTTCAAAAGAAGAGCAGCGCGTGATCGATCGGGGTTCAGAACTTTATAAACTCAGTTTAGACGCCTCAAAATCAGGTGAACTTTGTGTATGGTTTAAAGATAATTTGGTCCATGCAAGCACTGCTATGTATGACGTTTACCTATTGTTTATGTTTCATTATTAGATTTGGTTTCGTGGGGGCTGAAACTCTATACCAATTTAATTAATAGACCGCACAATATTCTTCTGTTTTTCTAATATTCAGTACTTAGGTTCATTTTATGCTTCCAGTAAATTTGCATTGAAGTTGTGTAAGAAAAAAAATATGAGTTTGAAATTCTGTGATCTACTTTGTATATGTAAGCAACTTCATGTACAACATATCCACTTGACTTCACAAAAATGGGATAACATAAGCTGAAATTCGCAAGAAATTAACTCCAGCTGAACCATATACATTGCAATGTGTTAACAAAGGGGAAAAGTTTTTCTTTTAGAATAACAATAGGAAAAGTTAATGAGTAAAAAAATACATTTATAATGTGGATGAACTTATTTATTTGGTTACTAAACTCTAGAGATAGTATGATAGTAAGAAATTGATTTGCCGTGCCCTAAAACCTGATAAGCATTGGGTAGCCTTATGATTTGCGCCAATAGTTCTGTGGGACGTGTTGATAGAGCATGAGCTGAAGCCGTACTATCACTCATTTCCCAAGAGTTGCCGAATTTGACGTCGTGATGGAATGTTTCTTTTTATTCCCCTCAAAAGTTCCGGCTCACCAACATCTTATAATTTAATAATCTCTTAGTGGCAGACATGGCTCATTAGTGAGATCGCACAAGATAAACTTGGGACTACACAATGTTTTGTTCTGTCCATGTTTTTTTTTTCTTGGAGTGAAAATCGATGTTTCCAAAACATGAACATATGGTTAGTAACACCATTTGAATCTGTTGCCTTTGAATATACTTTTAATACTATTTTTGTGATTACACCTATGAACGCACTACTTTTAATACTAATTGTGTCTCTATTACTGTTTAGTATTATTTTGTGACTAACTTTTGTGGGTACATAGTTTGCTGGCAGGTAGAAATATCATGGAAAACCAATAAGATAGCGGCCATCATATCTGATCTGGCAGCAATTGAATCCGGTGCACCATCAATGGACCAAGTCATTTGAGTCATGTTTACCTTTGGTGATGTAACAAGGAACAGCTACATGTATCGATAAATACAGAGGCTGGAATATTGAAATATATTTCCATTTCTAAAAAAAAAATCAATGAACCAAGTCGAGATGGTGATCCATGAACATACTCAGTTTTTCTCCCAAGAGAAACCAGCGACCCAGAACAAAACCACAATATAGGAAGCCCCATATCAATAAGCTCAAGATCGAGCACAATTATATAGTAGAATGCAACTTGTTATTTATGTCGAACTAGTCCAACTACCCGTGCATTTGTGCGGCTAGTCTCGATATCTTGATGTAGAATTTATTCATGATAACCTCTTTCGAATTTTGTATTATACATTGTATGAATCAAATAAAAGCATACCTCCCATTAAAAGCTTAATCAAACACAAACTGGGGGTGCTTTCTTTCATCTTGAGTAATGCTTTTATATTTGTTTTGTGATTTTTCTTGGGCACGCATTGAAATCCAATATGATTATTTACTGGAGTGCTTAAATTATTTATAATAATTTCTCTTCTTCCCTCCAATTTTACTGATCCAGGAATTCATCAACATTAATTGCTAATAACATTGGAAATTAGTATCTTAGCATACATAGCTTATTCATAAAAAAATAATTCTAACCTTTTTTATTTTCCAACATGGCAAATAATTAAGATGCATATCGGCAGAAATTGACTTTATTTTCAAAATCCGTGTACTTCAGCTTTTTCCACAGTTGTATATTTATTTGGTGAGGCAAATTAATTGTGTAAAATATATATTCTAAAGTTCTATGATCCATGAGAGATATGAACCCAGTGCACTAAAAGAGAAATGGAAAAAAACACTAATGTAATGAGTTATGCTGACCGTGCTTCTCGTTGTTGTACTCTGTTATTTCCTAGTCGCTTCATTGTACTACTATTTTGTTTGACTTAACTCCCGAGATGAATTGTTTCTCCAGACTGCATGTATCATTCTCTCTTCAGCTAATATATATGTGCGACTGTGGCACATTCTGTGAGAAATTGTTTGATCAAACCTTAGCTTGCCTCTTCGTAGCATAACACAACTTCATGCATGATAGATTCATGCCAACGGATCAAGATCTGCATGTATGCTATGAGAGCATGATTGTCTTCTCTTGCGTGATCCAATGTGGCTTCCTTTGAAAAGAAATCCATTGCATGTAAACTTAATCAAGTCCACATGACAGATGTGAGTGCATCCGTTGGAAATTGGACAGAAGCAGCAACGCCGTGCGGCTTGCGCCATAATCTCCTATGGAATCCATTACCAGACTTAGAGCGCTGCTATAGGCCGGCTCGAATGAACATTCCATCCATGGCTGCGTGCTCTACCGCCGGCGCTAGAGTCGCAGGTTAATTGCTCGGATGATCGGATCTGCTATGGTTTCGAAGTGGCAAATTTGGATTGATTTTGGGTTGTGAAGCAAGTTTGTGTTAATTGGGGATCGGCTGCTGAGGATGTGCAAATAGAGGATGAATAATATTTTAAAGGTATTTTAGATTTTTGTTTCATAATGACAGTGGTGTAACTATTAAAATACGTGAAGGATATTTTAGTTATTTTTTGGACTTATAATGGCATGACGGAAAATTTAGAAATAGGTGTGAAGGTTATTTTTTATTATTTCGAATTTAGCTATTTTTTGACTCATAATGGCATGGTGGGTAATTTAGAAATAGGTGCGAGGGGTATTTTGGATATTTTTTATTATTTCAAATTTAGCTATTTTATAAATAATTATAGAGGGTTTTGTGACTAATTTTTTCATAATGGCAATGGTGGGTAATTTTCTCTTCTTATTTTCTCGAATTAACGTGGGAATTTGTAGCATTTTAGAACGAACGTGGTGGCTTCTTTTTCTCTTCAATTATATATATAATAGATGTTTTGAATCTTCAATACAGTACCTGTGGAGCAATTTTCACGGTTTAATGCAATTGTTGGTTGTCACCTGGTATTTACCCCAAATGCACTCGGCAGCCAAACCAAACCAAACCAAATGGCGTCAAAAAGGCAAGAAAAGAGCGAAGAGGAAAGCACCTAGGTTGATGCGCCCGTGTGCCTTTCTAGCAGATCGAATGGGGAAAAGGAGAAAGGGCAGCGTCCTGGTGCTCAAGCCACTCCTTGCCTTTCTTCTCCAAGCTCCCTTCCCAAGAACATGCCGCAGGAAAGAATCTCTAGTTTGTCACTGCGGCAGTACGTAGTGTGGTGCACTGGTGCCTTTTCTTTATCACTTTGGTGTGAGTGTGAATGACTATGGAAAGGCTCAACTAATCATGATGATCATTAGTTTAATAAAGCATGTTGTGCTCATCTCAGTTAGTAACACTTTTTTCCTTGGTCTATGCTACTTTTTAATTATATTCTCAAGTACTCTGAGATATCATTAATTTTAGCCACACATATGGTGGCAATTTAAATTTTAGCTCTTGCATGTTTCGTGTAGATTATTTCACCCAAAATCCTAACAGTTGCACTCCACCATATCCTTCAGGCTCGTTTTATTTATCAATTGTGCAACTATATATCACACAAAAATATAACATATTTTCGAAGCAAAACGCATGTTTCTAAACAACATCTAAATGTAACAAATATGCACGGGCAAACTAGAGGTTACCTTTGTAATATAAATGCATGTCCGCTGCTAGAATTCATATTCTTGCTATTCCATCGTCTCTTGTTATAAAATGATATGCTATATCTTCAGTATATATATACACGATGGGATATGATGTGATTTTGCTATCTTAACTACACAGTAGCAAGCAACATATAGCATGTCCTTTGAAGCACATTCAACATGATATCACTTTGAGCTACAATTCTATACGAATCTCATCCTTGGAGACATTGTACGTTTGAGCGTGTTTGGTTCTCTGCCAATCTTTGTCACATTACCTACAACGTTCTCTTAGTAATGTCTTTGGTTCAACACGGTGACAAATCTTTTAGCATAAATTAAGAGGGATAATTAATTTAGTGATTTATTAGTGCAAATACCTAAATTATTAGTGAAAGTATGGCTATTTTATAGCTGTTTTATGATGCTTTTGAAAATAGTTTTTCTTTCTTTTTTGGGTGGGCGCAAGCCTCCTTTTGGTTTGAACTAAGCAACGTCAATGGTTCAATCACAATATATATCAACTCACCACATTTTCCGAGTATTAATTATATATGTCCCAAGTACCATAAACTCAATTCTTTGTGAAACATAGTGTAGTTCAAAATTTATAGGAAAACCTCATTAGACATGAGACGAACAATGTTGTCCTAAAACTAGCAACCATATATCATGTCTTGTCGCTTGTTGTTTCCATCAGCAGGTTTTTGATCAAATAAAACTAAATAGAACTGATCTTCAAAACTCCCAAGGCAACCATCGTCGCCCAAATAAGAGGTAAATGCAGTTAAATCTTAGTTGTATGTTCGATGACGCATACTGTTTTGGATATTAAGCTCAAGAAATAGCATTTAAGGAAAAATGCTTGCACTTAAACCAGCTAAAGTAACATTCTCACAGAACAGTGCATCTTCTGTGATCATTCTTTTTGGCAAAGGCTGTGTGCATGCTGCATAGAAAAGCCTGTATTACATACGGACTACAGTGATTCTACACAGGACTCACCTGTTGAGCCATTGACAAGCGGGCCCTAGGGAGTTGGACTTTCTACAGCAAGGCGTGACCAGCATGCATGTCAGTACTGTAAGCCTACAGGGGCCTGGTTGGCATTTTGCATCTTTTAAGCCCTGTGCCTTTCCTTTCATCCTTTTTTCCATTCGAGAGCAGCCAATTGCTGAATCCAACGATGAATGCCAACTTTGCCCCCTTTTCGAAATGGTGGCGATATCATGCATATATTTCGAAACTGCTTTCAACGGTCAGCAGAAAGTAAAGTAGACGTGATTGCAGCGGTAAACTTTGTCACATATTTGACGTGATTGCAACAATGAATGAATTACTGGGTATACGGTGGGAGTAAGATTTTAGGGCACATTTGTTGATTGTGGAGCCAGCCCCGCCAAACATTGGATGACCAAAAATTGTCCGCTGCAGTTTTGCCGCTGTGTTGGCAAGAGAAAAGCTAGAAAGAGTAACGATGGGTGGTAGAGTATGAGAGCAAAAACATCGGAGTTGAACCACGAGCACCAAGTAACTTCCCAATTTTAATTTTTCTTATGTGCAACAGCAGATTCCGACCTCAAGGCCCGAAGCACAGTTTCATACTTAACTTTGAAAAGCTCAAAAGGGTCGAAGCTCAGTTTCCTCGAAACCCCTTGTCGAGGTTTTAGGGTCTCGATAGATTTGTTATGGGGACGAAGGAACCAATAATACGATGATGAACACGAGACAAGGGATTTAGACAGGTTCGGGCCTTCCGGAGGATAAAAACCCTACGTCCTGTATGGGGTGGTTTGTATTGCGTATATCTGAGGGGGGATCCCTGCCCGTCTTATATAGTCGGGGGTACAGGGTTACATGGAAAGTATCCTAGTCGGTTACAACATGGAAATACTTGGAGTACAAGCCAAGAAGTCCTTCTAGGTCACGCCGAGTAGTAAAACCTTCTATCTTGCGTCGTGGGCTACTCGGTCTCTTTTGGGCTGGTCCGACTACCCTTGTCAGGTTACTCGGCCCTTTGGACTTGAGGGTACCCGGGGGTCATGGTAACGACAGTAGCCCCCAAGTGCTTTTTGATTGATCCAGTGGATTGCTTCCGACTAGTCTTCTCTCCATGCAGGAATTGATCTCAAATGATATTGAGAAATTAAAAAGGACTTGACCTGAATCAAGTTTGAGGTACTTGACCTTGGGTGGACCAAGACCAACAGGGCCTTGAATTAGGCATGCTGTTAGTAGGCACCCAACTCTGAATGATATCAGAAAAATTGGATAAATGCTTATTGAAACAAACTTGTATGTAAATGCCGTGTGAAAACAGCACTCAACTCTCAGAGTTGGTTATGTCCATAAAGGACGATATTTGAATAAAGTCAGCATCCGAGTCTGTCGGCTAGGGCTTGAAAGCATACTATGGAGATAGTACCCAACTGACTGAGTCGGCCTAGGCTGTAAAGCATGCCTATATCTTTGAAAATTATGAATGCACGATCAGTGCATCATACTGATGTAGCCCCTGAGTTACTGTATAATTTGTAAAATTATATAGTAACTCAGAGTAAGACTGAATCAAGAAATACGATCTTGATCTGAGTGGATGAATGTACGATCAGTGCATCATACTGATGTGTTGAAAAGTAGCATCCATCATATGAGGAACCCACGTTTTCCTGCGCACAAGGCAATTAGAACAGGAGATCATAGTGAGTCTCAGCCAAGAACTTATCATTCCAGACTGGTGTCTAAGTCCATCCAGCTTAGATTAGCCAGGGATGATTACAATCCATAGCCCCCAAGCTGTTTCTCAACGAAAACAATTGAGACACAGAAGAGGATAAATTCTAGGTACTATCCGATTTAAATAGTCAAGGATATAAGACAACCCGTGTACCTGGTAAATGGTGGAACTCACGCCAGTGAGTCTACGTGGACTAACCCCGAGTCTGTGGATAATCAGCATGATTATGTGCAGACTCAAAAGAGACAAGAATCCGAGTAATGAGAACTTTAATAAGCTCAACTATAAAAGTATGAAAAATTTATGGAACTCACGCAAGTGAGTCCTTATGGACTAGCCCCCCGAGTATACAAATAATCAGAATGATTAAGTGTAGACTCAATGATTAGAATTTCATTCTCAGGAGCATCGATCCGAGTAATTCATCCTTATCCGCCGAGTCACATGGTTACTGTGCGGGTTTTGTGTTTTCGGAAATGGAATCCGATCAGTTTCTTTTCAGGTCTGAAGCGCAGGCGTCAGGTCTGTAGTCCTTTCAGATTCTTCATCTTTGTCTTTATAAGTGGCCACTCTGCCTTAGCAAACGATCCACCCTCCACACCATGGCTGGCCCGAAGAACTCCAAGCGCGGAGCGCCCGCACCAGCACCGCCAGCACCAGCGCCACTAGCACCAGCGCCGCCAGCACCACCAGCCCCCGTTCCAGCTCTGGAGCTGATGGAGATCCATGACGAGCCACCTCTCGCGGTGGTTCATCCTCCACCGGAGACCCTTGCGTTGCCTGAGCTGATCGCCATATCCTCTGGAGAAGAAGACGAAGGTGAGCCGCGCCGGAGGTACCTGGGAGGATGCAATGACCTGCGCGCCAAGCCATCCTGCGTTGCACACAGGACCCGCAGCCGCCGTGGTGGGTAGATTTGAGTCGCGTAGAGTGCTAGAGCAGAGTGTGCTCGCTTGAGTCTCTTGTAATGCATATCATGTTCATCTTGTAATGTCATCCGTATCACCACCCTCGGGTGATTTGTCTTGTCTGCATCGTCCTTCATTATGTTATCAGTGGAATAAAGAGACTCTTTATGTCAATGTTTAATCCGACTGATATAGTGAAGATCCGAGTAAAGTAATAATTCCCCGACTTTGTTTTGTCAAAAACACCACAACCTGGCCGAGTGATTCAGCTGAGTGGATTTTAGGGCACCAAATTTCCCGCCCGTTAGCAACCCTAAGGCAGCTCCGTGCAGAGGAAGCTAAACGGTTAGAGAAATCGGGGGCCGTAGAAAAATTGTTATTGAATCTGAACCAGTCATTCTGATATTTTGGCTATAAAACCGGATCCCTTTTCAGCCAGAGTTCTCTTCGCATTCCCTCACTTTCCATCCCGCTCACCAAATCCCTAACTCACGATCCTCAATCCTTGCGACGCCATGGCCAACGAGGGAGATCAGAGAGAGATGGAGGTTGTTGCGGCTGCCGGAAAGCAGGCATTTGATGCTTCAGCCAGAGCGAGTTCTTCCCGGGGACCAGCGGCTGCTAAAGGCGTGGGAAACAATCCCGCAAGCTCAAGTGTCCTCACCTTTGTCGCGGATCCAGCTGAAGGAGAAGAGGCCAACCCATGGCCGGTCTCGATCTCCTCCGAGACTAGATTGGAGTATCTGGTGAAGATGGGTTGGTTGCCCCCCAAGGCCGTCATTGGATGGCGGGCAGCAGAAGGGGAGACATTTCCCTCTCCCGGACCAGGTGAAATTGTTGTATTTGAGTCATTCTTCCGCCGTGGATTTGGATTGGCCACTCATCGATTCCTCAGATCACTGTTGCATTTCTACAAGATTCAGCTGACTGATCTGAACCCAAATGGGATTTTACATATTTCCATGTTCATCACTCTCTGCGAATCTTTTTTGGGGATTGAACCCCATTTTGATTTGTTCCGAGACTTGTTTTTCCTCAAGCCTCAGCCATCAGCCGACAAACCACAGCTCATCGGGGGTGCTGGGGTTCAGCTTCGAAGGAAGAACAAATACTTTGATTGCCGACTGACCACCTCCAACAAGGGCTGGCACTCGGAATGGTTTTATATTGAGAATGTTCTGCCTGCTTTGCCTAAGTTCGAGAACAGATATCCAATATATGAGGATATTTGGAAGAGTAAACCAAGCCCGGCAGTGGCAAGAGAGTTGAAGGAGTTGCGCGAGATGATTGCTGCTGTGAAGGAGCCGAGTAAAGGAGTTCTCGGTCCAGCCATAGCCTTGAATTTCTGCTTGAGGAAGTTTCAGCCGTTGAAGGCCAGGGATTTTCCCGCTTGGTTGTGGAGGGGACCCAGAGATCCTAACCAAGAGCCAATTCCCGGAGGGTATCGTGAAGTGAAGAAGTTCCGAGTTGCTGCTCCGAGGAACGACTTCTTCTTGTCAAAGAGTGACATTACTCTGCTCAAACCTTCAGGACAATTCCAGTGGTTTGGGTACTGGAAGAATGATCCTCGTCCTGAGGTGAGTTTCTTTGTTTACCAATACTGTAATTACCTTTTAATGCTAATTTGCTGAAGTGTCTAGCCTGCCGAGTAACCAGACTTGTTCTCTCTGTCAGGGCCGTGATGCCTACAGAAGCCCTGGACCCGACCCTCCAGTTATGGAAGATGTCAACTTCAGAGTGGTCCCGGTCAGAGAACAGAACATCGAGCTGATTGCCGATGAAGAGGTGACTGACCAGGAGCTGGAGGCCTTGTTCCAAGGTTCTATCTGGGACGATGACGAAGAAGCAACTGCTGAAGGTGAAGATGCAGCAGTTCAAGACGAAGAAGTAGATCCTCAGGGTGAAGATGAGGATGATGATCCTTTAGCCACCAACAGTGAGGAAGGAGAGAAATCTCCAGGTCAGGGCGATGCTGTGCCCGCGGTTACATCTTCTCTAGTCGGTGGTGAGTCACTTTTTCATCGTGAAAGGCGAAGTAAAGCCAACCAAGATCGTGACGCATGCCGACTGGGCTTAGAACATGCTGCAGGTAACACTGGAAATGAGCCTGTCCTTGGGAGGACAAAACGTAAGCAAAGTGACTTGGTGGTCATCTCGGATTCTGAAGAGGAGGAGGAAGAAGTTCCGAGTGGTACCGAGAGCGAAGCCCCCAAGTCTACTGACCCTAGAGTCAAGAAGACTAAGAGGACTAAAGCTCAGGTCCGAAACCCTTCTCTATTTGCTCGGATGCTTAGACAGGTACTATCTTTTTAAAGTAATAGGCTTTCTCGGCTTGAATTTCCCTAATGACGGTGTTTCACCTTTCGCAGGAGAAGGACATGGCCGAGAAAGGAGCCAGCTCTCAACTGGTGAATGTTAATGTGATTGGGACTCAGACTGAAGGCAAAGACTCTGATGCCGAGCCTATGAAGATCAGTACTGCAGTCGCCACCATAGACAAGGAGTTGGCCGCCATGGAGACCTTCACTGGCAAGGAAAAGGATGTTCGGGCCAATCCTGATGCCGACTTGGTGAATAACCCAGCTTCTGGTGAAAGGCCTCTTCCG
This sequence comes from Eragrostis curvula, assembly GCA_007726485.1. Taxonomy (NCBI): domain Eukaryota; kingdom Viridiplantae; phylum Streptophyta; class Magnoliopsida; order Poales; family Poaceae; genus Eragrostis; species Eragrostis curvula. Next base: position 37,529 of record RWGY01000991.1, read on the forward strand.
ATTGACGAGACTTCTAAAGAGGTGACCAAGGAGGTTACTGCACCTGCCAACTCAACAATGGGGCCGACTCAAGCTCCTGGTAGGAGGAGGTCAAAACCCTTGAAGCGGCTCCGAGTATCTGAGAGGTAAGTGACACTCCCTGTTTCATATCTTGACTAGCTGCTTTAATTGACTAATCATAATATCTGTTTCGTTGCTTCTTGGCAGTTTGCCAACAGATGAGGTGCCAGTGATGGCAGCTGAGGACACTGCTCCTGGTAAAGGAGACGTTGATGCGGAGACAGCCACAACAAAGGTTGCTGCCATGGAGTCATTGCTTGAAGGGGGTGACAGTGGTGGGGAGAGATCGGCCAGAGCTGCTCAGGAAGTTGCCGAGTCACATACTCTGGTATCTCATGCCCCTCTAAAGTCAGCTGTGGAGACTCAGATGATGAGTCGGGAGGATCCCTTAGTGACCCCAACTGAGAACCTGGGTGGAGCCGAATCTTCTGGGCCTCAGACTGAGATTGAAGACCTTCCTCCTCCTTAAATTGAGTTTAACCCGGCACCGTTCGAATTCCGTCAGAGGAAGAAACAAGCCGGATCCTTCTCTTTTGAGTTTGGGGGAGAAAAGGTGACGATCGATGAGCGGCAGGACGAAGACGAGTTTCTCTTGGGTGAGAACCAGTTAATTGACCTGATTGACACCCAACAGGTATTACCGTGTATCTCAGTACTTGTTTCTACAGCCTGTTCAGGCGACTGACATAATTGTTTTGCTTGTAGAAAATAATAACCAAGAGTAGGGAAAAGACTCGGTTCTTCAAGGTCCTGAACACTGCAGCTGATTCTCTTCATGATGACCTAGCTGCCAAGAACCTGATGATCCAAAGGCAGCTGGAGGAATTAGAGAAGCTGAAGGCTGAGTTGTCAGCTACCAAGAAAGAGAAGGCTGATCTTGAAGTTGCTGTCTCAGGTGGGATCTTCGGATCAGAGTGCTTTTGGACATTCTGAATTCAGCAACTTATTGTATTTATTTCTCCCTGCAGCCCAGCCTAAGGTGATCAAGGAAGACCTGGAGGAGCTAGAGCTGCTGAGAAGAGATGTCCCTTTGTTAAGGGATAATTTAGCTAAGGTGACCCTTGAAGCTGAAGGGAAGGCAAAGGCTTTGTCAGCAGCCATCCAAGAGAAAAGCTCTTTGCAGGATGATCTTGAGGCAGCAAAGGCAGACTCGCAAGCTCTTCTTGTTGAGAAAGAAGAGGTTCAGAGTAAGTCCTCTAGAGCCAGGTGTATTTTTAGTTATTTCTTGGGAGTTTCTGACCACATTATTGTTTCCTAGGCCAATGTGTCGCCCTGAAGGCTGAGCATACTTCTCTGCTGGAGAGCGCGCAGGGTGTATGTCAATATGTGTGGCCAATTCCTGAGGAGATGCCTGAGGGTCCTCTGCATAGCGTGTTGGCGCAGGCACCTGATGCTTTGAGGGCACACTGCAAGTCTGTGGCTGAGTATGCCTCTCGCCATACCTTGAGTGTGGTGAAGTCCTTGTACCCCAAAGTGAGCCTGTCGGCTTGTCAGATGGGGTTTGCTAAAGGCACTACTGTGGAGCAGGCGACTAAGCTGATGTCAGAGGTCACTAGCTGCGGTGAAGAGCTGGCGAAGGATGTTCCTTTGTCTCCGTAATTTCTTCCATAGGGCATTCCTGTAAAGAAACAATTAAGTAGTCATACATGTAATGATAAGTATTTTGATTTTGCTTTGCAAAAGCTTGGCTTGTAATAAGAAGCCTTTTGATAGTTTTTAATCCTACCAGTAATTGTCTTATGTTTATACACTCTTAGCTGTTCCTGTTGTATGAGACCGAGGGTCAGCACACATGTAGGAGTTGGCGTTTAGAGTTTCACAATCAGAGCAATTATGGCAGTACAAGTTGTATGTGCGTTAGGCAGAAGCGAGCATTTGTCGGCGGGGTTTCCTTGGACTGTTTTCGGAGACCAGTTGCCATCTTATGTTTATGCACACTCAGTCGGAGCTTCACAATCAGGGCAGGCAAGGCTTACTTAGTCGGTCAGAAAGCACCCAAGACGTATGACTCGGTGATGGTTAAGTAGCCCCCTGGTTCTGTTGTGAGTAAGATCATTACTCGCCACAGAGCCAAAGATGAATTAAGCATGGAAAAATTGCATTTTATTCATACGGGGAAAAAATATATGATTGTTTTAAGAACTAAAAGGAAAACTAAACATAGAAGCGACGTAGCTGAGAGATGTTATGTGTGTGCGGAAACAGATGTCCGTTCTCTCGTCGTAACTTGTAGGATCCAGGTCGGGCGACTTCATGAATAATGAAGGGTCCTTCCCAGACAGGTGACAGCTTATGTCGGCCCTCGGTGGCTTGAATCTTCTTGAGGACTAAGTCACCAACGACAAAGGCTCGGTTTCTGACGCGGCGTTGATGGTAGTGTCGGAGCTTCTGCTGGTAATGCGCCGATTGACGAGAGGCGTCGTCTCTCTGTTCTTCTAGTTGGTCTACGGATAGCGCCCGTTGTTCTTCAGATAACTCCTCCTGGTAGTTAGAAACTCTTGGAGAACCAAATTCTAACTCAGAAGGGAGTACTGCTTCTGCACCGTAGACTAGAAAGAAAGGTGACTGCCCCATGGGATGAGTCGGGGTCGTTCGAAGTGCCCAAAGGACTGAGGGCATCTCATTGACCCATCTGGAAGCGTAGCGAGGCTTTAGCCCTTGGAGGACCATGCCATTGGCTCGTTCGACTTGTCCGTTGCTCTCTGGGTGGTAAGTTGACGCGTGGCATAGTTTGATGCCGACATCCTCGCAGAAAGCGTCGAGCTCTTTATTCTTGAAATTGGTGCCATTGTCGGTGATGATTCTGTTTGGAACGCCGCATCGGAAGATTATGTCTCTGACAAAATCAACCGTCCGAGAGGCGCTGAGATCACGGATCGGCACCGCTTCTATCCACTTGGTGAATTTATCTACCATGACGAGTAAATGAGTGAACCCGCCAGGAGCTTTCTTCATGGGTCCGACCATGTCCAACCCCTAGACCGCAAAGGGCCATGTTGGGGGTATTGTTTGCAAAGCCTGAGCCGACATGTGGATTTGTTGGGCGTAGAATTGACACCCTTCGCACTTTTGGACGAGGCGTATGGCATCCAAGACTGCGGTGGGCCAGTAGAAACCTTGCCTGTAAGCCTTGCCGACTAAGGTTCGAGATCCTGCGTGGTTGCCGCAAACTCCCGAGTGAATGTCTTGGAGAATCTGTTGGCCATCTTTCCGGGTAATGCACTTCATGTAGACACCGAGTCCTTCAATGTCTCGCCTGTCGGCTCTTTTCCGGAGTAGCTCACCATCAATCACTTTGTACGACTTGCTTTTCCGAAAGAGGGGTTCATACTCCTCTTTTTTGTCGGGGTGTTTACCATGCAAGATAAAGTTGATGTATGGGAGTCGCCAATCTTCTTCTTCCGAGTTCTCGGTGTTGTCTACAGCCATGGCTTCTTGAACGTCAGGCTGCGGCTGCAGTGATTCTGTCGGCGGTGGTGTGCCCGAGTCTTTCTTGATGGAAGATGTGGTGATGAGTTCCAAAAAGATACCCGGGGGAACCTGTTCTCGACCTGAGCCGATGTTGGCTAGTCTGTCCGCCTTTTTGTTATGGTCACGATGTACGTGAACATAGTCCAAACCTTCGAATTTGTCTTCAAATTTGCCGACGGCTTGGACGTAGGAGATCATGTCTTCATGTATGCAGGACCATAACCTCTTGAGCTGGTTGATGACGAGGAGTGAGTCCCCTCTGACTTCGAGGTGTTGGATGCCGAGTGATGCGGCAATGCGCAGGCCATGCAGGACGGCTTCGTATTCAGCTGCATTATTTGACACCTTGAAGCGTAATTGGAGGGCATAACTCAGCTCATCTCCACTTGGGGAGACGAACAAGATGCCTGCACCACCTCCCGAGAGTTGAAGAGAGCCGTCAAAGTACATGACCCACTCCTCGATTTTCTCGGGTTTGGGAGGGACTTGTGTTTCTGTATACTCGGCTACGAAGTCGGCGAGAGCTTTGCCTTTAATAGCCGTTACAGGCTTGTAATTGAGGTCGTATGTACTCAGCTCAATGGCCCACTTCGCGATCTTGCCGGTGGATTGCATGTTCTTGAGAACGTCCCCGACACCATAATATGTTATCATGGTGATAGGGTGATCTTAGAAATAATGTATCAGTTTCCAGGAAGCCATCAGCAGTCCATAGGTGATTTTTTTGACATGAGAGTACCTGACCTTTGAGTCGGACAGGACTTCACTGATGAAATAAACCGGTCTCTGAACCTTCTGGACTTGTCCAGGTTCCTCGCGTTCCACTACGAGGGCCGCGCTTACCACATGGGTTGTTGCAGCGACGTAGAGGAGCAGAGGTTCACGAGGGTTTGGAGGGACTAAGGTAGGAGGGGAACTCAGAAATTCCTTCAGTTGAACAAAGGCATTATGAGCTTCCTCGTCCCAAACAAACTTGTCTTGCTTTTTCAGGAGTTTAAAGAATGGTAAGCCTTTCTCTCCGAGTCGTGAAATGAATCGGCTGAGGGCTGCCATGCATCCTGATAGCTTCTGTACGTCTCTTTGGCACTCCAGGACTGGCATCTTGAGTATTGCCGGGACTTTCTCGGGATTAGCCTCAATGCCGCGGTAGGTGAGGATATATCCGAGTAGTTTTCCCGATGGGACGCCGAAAACGCACTTGTCGGGGTTGAGCTTCATCTTGAATTCTCGCAAGCAGTCAAAGGTAGCTCGTATGTCCTCTATGAGGTCGTCTTTGTTCTTGGTCTTGATGACTACATCGTCGATATAAGCCTCGACTTTGCGCTTCTCAAGTAGACGGGCTAGGCATTTCTGGATGCAATGTTGGTAAGTTGCTGCCGCATTCTTGAGGCCGAAAGGCATTGTTAAATAACGATAAGCGCCAAAGGGAGTAATAAAAGATGTTTTGAGACAATCCTCCTCTTTGAGTTGGATTTGGTGGTAGCCAGAGTAACAATCAAGGAAACTTAATAACTAACAACTAGCTGTGGAATCTCCAACTTGATCTATCCTAGGGAGCCCGAAAGGATCTTTGGGGCAAAACCTATTAAGATCAGTGTAATCGACGCACATGCGCCAATGCTTATTCTTTTTCCTAACTAAAATAGGATTAGCAAGCCAGTCGGGGTGGAACACCTCCTTGATAAAGCCGGCTGCTAAAAGCTTGGTGACATCATTCCTAATAGCTTCTCTTCGATCTGGAGTGAAGGGTCGCAGGCGTTGCTTGATGGGCTTGGCTGTCGGATCGACGTGGAGAGCGTGCTCGGCAATTTCCCTGGGACTCCTGGCATGTCAGAAGGTTTCCAGGCAAAGATGTCGATGTTTTCCCGCAGGAAACTGATGAGCGCGAGTTCCTATTTTTCGTCCATTGTTGTGCCGATGTTCGCCGTCTTGGTGGGGTCACTCGGATCGAGGACGAATTGCTTGGACTCAGGCTCGATGGGTTGGACACTAGATTTGGAAGCCTTCTTAGAAGGGACCGAGTTGTCGGTGTTATTGGCGTCTACTTCGATGCTGAGCGTTGTCTTGCCGAGTTCTGCCTTTTGGGTTGCAGCTAGCTGGAGTGACTCGGCTTCGCAAGCATAGGAGAGCTTGACATCAGAGCGGAGTGTGATGACTCCTTTCGGAGTTGGCATCTTCAGAACTAGGTAAGTGTAGTTCGGAATAGCCATGAACTTGGCCAGAGCTGGCCTGCCAATGATGGCGTGGTAGGCCGACTCAAAGTCAGCTACTTCGAAACAGATGTGCTCTTTCCTGTAATTGCCGGGACTGCCGAACTGAACAGGAAGAGTTATCTGTCCGAGTGGTAGGGCTGAAGTGCCTGGGATGATCCCATGGAAAGGGGAGTTACTCGGCTGGATGCTTGATTTTGGGATCTTCATATCGTCGAGCGTTTTGACAAATAGGATGTCAAGAGCACTCCCTCCATCTATGAAAATTTTACTCAGCTGGACACCATCGATGATCAGGGAAAGGATCAAAGGATATCTGCCCGGCTTGGGGATGTGATCTGGGTGATCGCGTCGGTCAAAGGTGATGGGCACTTCGGACCACCGGAGGTAGTGGGGTGCATCAACTGCGACCGTGTTGACAGCTCGGCTTGTGAGCTTCTGTTTGCGTTTGGACTTGTACGTGTCTGGACCACCGAAGATGTGGAGGCATTGCTTGGGTTCTTGGTAGCCATCTTGGTCATCGCCATCCCCAGCCTTTGGGTCCGCCTCGGTCTTCTTGTTGGTGTAGGTCATGAGCCCCTTAAGCTTCATGCAGTCGCGGAGCTTGTGAGAACTCTTCGGGCCACCATGGAAGATGCATGGTTCGTCAAGGAATTGCTCGTAGTTGGTGGGTTCTCTCGGCCCGCGTGGTTGCTTGTTGTACTTGGCTTTGTCTGCAACTGCGACTAAGTCGTCACCCTTGCGCTTTTTGTCCTTTGACCCGGAGGCTTCGGGCTTGTCTGCCTTGTTCTTGCCGTCTTGGCGTCTGCGGTAAGAGTCTTTGTCGCACTCAGCGCATAACTCGTTCCCCGCGGCATATGAGTCAGCTAAAGCCAGCATCTCTCTGACAGAGCCGGGATAGCTTTGACCCATCTTATGGAGCAAGGGTTGGTCGGTGCATCCGTCTACAAAGGCTGAGATAACCTCTGTCTCGGTGATGTTTGGGATCTCATTCTTCTTCTGTGAGAAATGTTGAATGAAGTCCCGAAGGGACTCGCCCTCCCTCTGCTTGGCCATCTTGAGATCTCTGCTCTTGGCAGGTCCTTGGGCCGTGGGCCGGTAAGTATCGATGACTATGCGGCGGAGCTCATCCCAGGAGTTAATTGACCCGGGAGTCAGGTTAGCCAGCCAACGTCTGAGTGGTGAAGCTAGCATGATAGGCAGGTAACAAGCCATGACAGCTTTGTTTCCACCAGCGATGTGTATGGCGAGGGAGTAAGTATTTAACCACTCGGCCGGATCCCCTTTCCCGTCGTACTTATCAACGCCTGGCAAGCGCATTGACTCAGGAAAGTGTGCCGAGTTGCGGAGCCGACGAGTGAGAGCTTGTAGACCGTCAATGTCGGCCGGGTCGTCGTTCGAGTAATGATCATTGTCCCGGGGGGAGTTGTCGCGTCGCGGGGGTGTGACTTGTCGTTCTTCCTCCCGGCACCGTCTGTCGTAATTGCGGTCGCGGTTGCGGTGGCGATCATCACGGTGCTAGTTATTGTCATGGTGACCTCTGTTTTGGTCATCATCTTCTTGGTGGAGGCAGTCTCAGCGTCGATCGTCATCTCAACGCTCCTCTCGGCGCCGATCATCTCGGCGCCTGTCGTCATCGCGGCGACGGTCATCGCGACGTCTGTCGTGTTGGTTGTGATCTTCCTCCTGTCGGCGATGTTCCCGTCGGGGAGCCTCATGAGGAGGGGTTTCCCTAGGTGGAGTCCTCCATGGTGGTGATCGCGCTAGTGGTGTTGGAGATCGATCAGGGGAGCGACGTGGTGGCGAACGGGATCGTCCGGGTGACCGCCGTCCGGGTGACCGTCCGATTCCGAAGCGATCATAGTCATCCTGTCGGGCGCGCTCTCGGTCTTCGGACCTCTGGCGACGTATGGCGTTGATGTCTTGGCGAGCATCAAACTCGGGTCGAGCTATCACCTGGCGGTGAAGATTCTGCCGGGGAGGTGCGTCCACCGCCGCCGGGGTTCGTTGTCGGTCAGCACTCGGATTTTCCAGGAGCCTACGCCTTCTGTTGGACGATGAAGAGCTGGGGGCCCGAGAAGGAGTTTGACTCTTCAGCAGGGCGGCAGCTTCAGCGTAGCACTTGGCCTTGTCGAGCAGGGGCATGAGGGCTGCTGGCGAGAAGTTTGGGTCATGTATGGCCGCCTCGACTTGGTCGAGGATGGTCCTGTTGGCAACCATGTTCTGCTCTGGTGTCCGAAAGCCTTGATGGCCATTGACGTCGACAAAGAGTGAACGTTGGAGATCGCGAGATCTGCCGTTGTTCCTTCTTCTAGGAGAACGAGCGTAATCGTCAGGATTTTCGTCTTCTTCAGGTACCGTGCCGAGGGCACCTTGATTGTTTAGTCGGGGTTGGTGAGCCTGAGCTGCAGCTGCAGCAGAGGACTCGGCGTTTTGGCTGGGGGTTCCCGTCATCGCTGCTAGGGCCGCCGCGGCTGCTTCATCAGCTGCCGTCGTGGCTGCTGGAGCAGGAACGACGGTGTTTGCCGCTGGTGGTGGTCCTCCTGGTGGGGGATAGGGTAGGCCAGCCCCGTTGCCATCTTGAGCGGTCAGATCGCCAATGACGGCGAAGCACTCGTAAGGCATAGGCGAGGATGAGTCACCAGAGCTGTAGCCGGCATTGGGGTCTTGATCCATGGTTTGATACATGGAATCCCAGATTGATGTGTCGTAGGTGTCCATGTGCTCTTCCCGGATGCAAGCAACCAGGTTGAACGACATGTCCCCTTCTGCCGCTAGCAGATCCTGCATATCTCCTCGAAGAATTGTGTCAGCAGAATTGCACAAACCGAAGGGGAACGTACCATAGCGCTGAACCGGATAGTAGGTCAGGCTCGGCTGATTGATGTAGTGGCGAGTGTACTCCCAGGCGGCCTTAATCTCGGCTGGCGAGTAGTCCGAGTAAGGCCTAATCTGGAGCCTGGATAAGCCGGACTCCAACTCGGAGAGGGAGGAGTCCGACTCGACCTCGATCTCGGAACTTGGCGAGTTCGCGGGAGCGAGGTTGCCGGCGCTGTCGGCGACGAACTCCAAGCTACCGAAGGTGAGCCGGTTGCCTGGAGTGAAGTTGTTGACGAAGCGATCCATCGTACTCGACGGAGAGGATCCCGACGCACCCCCTACCTAGCGCGCCACTGTCGAGGTTTTAGGGCCTCGATAGATTTGTTATGGGGGCGAAGGAACCAAGAATACGATGGTGAACACGAGACAAGGGATTTAGACAGGTTCGGGCCTCCCGAAGGATAAAAACCGTATGTCCTGTATGGGGTGGTTTGTATTGCGTATATCTGAGGGGGGATCCCTGCTCGTCTTATATAGTCGGGGGTACATGGTTACATAGAAAGTATCCTAGTCAGTTACAACATGGAAATACTTGGAGTACAAGCCAAGAAGCCCTTCTAGGTCACGCTAAGTAGTAGAACCTTTCATCTTGCGTCGTGGGCTACTCGGTCTCTTTTGGGCTGGTCCGACTACCCTTGTCAGGTTACTCGGCCCTTTGGACTTGAGGGCACCCGGGGGTCATGGTAACGACATCCCTGAACTTTGGTCGACGGGTTCAATTTGATCCCTGAGCTGATGATAGCGTGCCTAGTCACTACAAGAAAAATGACTATTACTCTCTCTGTCCCAAAATAGGTGTCGCTGTTGACTTTTTGACCGCTCGTTTTATTCAAATTTTTTAGGCAAATCTTATTTATTTTTTTATAATTTGTTTTATCATTGAATATATTTTAATCATGACATATTTTTTATATATTTAAATAATTTTTTTGAATAAGACGAAGGGTCAAACATGATGTCCAGTGACAACTATTTTGGGACGGAGGGAGTAGTCATCAAGATACTTTGTCACTATATGTGTATTGTTAGTCACAATAGCTAGCTAGTCACCAACAAGCTTGGTCACATTTTAGTGTCTAAAACCATGTCACTATATGTCTATAGTGACCAATAATTACATATGTTGGCACTAACTACATAGCAAGCATCAGTGGCGTGACGAGCTTGGGCATGCGACGCCCGAGTGAGCTCGGGCCGCTATGGTGCAATGGTTGGACACGTGGGAGGGTGCGGCGACCTCAACTCAACTCCGAGCATGGCCAAATCCAACAATGAAGCAAGCAAATCCAGCGGGAATACTTAAGGAATTGGGTCCGAGGGCTAACCAATATTTTGCGATGGCCTTGTTGCGCCGGTGGTCCGCCGGTTGGCATTCGGGCTCAAGCATGGGGGTGATCAAGCAACATGGACAACTAAGCTGGCCAAAGCTGACGAATACACCAACGTGGACAGCCACATGAGCCCTAGGATCAAACTGAACCCATCCATCAAAGTTCAAGGACTAAACTGGCCCATTTGAAAGTCCAAGGACGAATATGAGCTTCAGGCGATAGTTTGAGCACAAAATTGACTAGTGCGCATGACACGCCAGGATAGTCAATGCAAACTTGGCCTTAGAACGGTCAAAAAAGGTCACAACTAAGCACACACAGCAATCATGTGATTAAGTAATAATGTGTTCATCAACGGTGCATTCATCATTGCAGCGTAATGGTAGTCAGATATGCAAGATCCACAAGCCCATGCTACTACCAGCCAGGCGAGTTGTACTACAGATGGGGTAGCAATAAGATGCAAACTAGAAGAAATGATGAATCTTCCAAATACCGTGGCATCGTTCATGCTTTCCATTCGCTGTCCCCCCTTTCCCCTCTCTTCGTGCAGTATCTTGCTGCTGGCTTTTTTGACCAGTTTCTTTCTCTTAAAAAGCAGTGAAAGCCCCCATCATATGCTCCCTCTTTAGCCTTCCTTCAAAAATGACCCATGCATATTTGATCGGATTCGGAACCCAGTTTGCATGGTAAGTGTGAGATTCCAATCTATACAGCCTTTTCCCCTGAGCACCCCCACAAACACTCTCTCTCTCTCTCTCTCTGTGTGTGTGTCAGAAAATAGGACTTTTACTATCGTGCCTTGATGAGAGGATTGGTGCTGATCAAGATTTACCATATCCTTCAGATTGAAGAAACCGGCCGCCACCGATTCCATCGATTTTACCGGTTATCGCGATAACCGAGCGGTTATCGAATGAAAATTCAAAAACCAAATTTCGAATTCAAAAACCACGAAATCGACCGATTTCTCCGGTTATCGACCGGTTTTGGTCGGTAACCGGCCGGTTTGACCGGTTATCGACGCAGAACTAAAAATTTGCAAAAATAGGCTCAAAATGTTGGAAATTTTGGCATAACCTTTGCTAAATATTCTAAAAATGGTTAATCACACATTGACATTTCATCAATATCACAATTTTGCACACCCAAAACAATTTCATCCACAATGGCACAAGCATTTCACTATATCATCGACATTTCGTATTTCCTAATCCCTCGTTTGCAAGCTATACCTAAATTTTATATACTGCAATCCTTCATTTACAAGCTATAGCATCAGACAATCATGCCACACATTCAAAAATCAGAAAAAAAAAGATGCAAGGCTACATAACCTCGGTGGCGCGCCGACGCTGGTAACCGCGACCAAGCGACGGCTACCGCGCGAAATCGCTCGGTTATCGCTCGATTTCACCGATAACCAACACCGTGAAATTCCTTTCGCTCTGAAATCTTCCGGGAATTATTTCACCCATCAAACGAACTCGGTTTCGTGTATGGTTTGCACAAATGGTCTGCAAATGACGTCTAGTTTATTTACATATTTTTTGTTTCAAATTTTTTCAAATTTTTAAAAAATTTCAAATTCGAATTTCGAAAACCGGTGTACCGAACTTATCGGCTCGGACCGATAACCTCGATAGATTTTGATAACCTTGGTGCTGATGCCTTGATCCATGGATTCTTTTTGAACTTTGATGTTCCAATGAGCTGGTACAGTTGTGGTTAACCTTGTAGAAACAGGCCAGAAAAAAATAGACAAAAATAATCTGGAAACAAGTCTTATTTGCCACTCGATTACGTCACTACTAGCTACTAGTATACTCAGCCTCTCCATAAACTTAGTTTCAACAAACAAATAAAACTACCTTTACTCGCATATTTGAATTACATCTCGGAAGCTCTTACGTGTCATTTGATCACGCCATAGATGTGAATAATTATAACATGTCAAGTATAAAGACATGCCTGTCACCAGTAAACAAAAATCAATTTGACAGGTGGTCCGAAAGGCATTCATCCAACTACCTCCCTATTTACAGAGGCTGCTGCTTAAGGTCCTATTTGGCAAAACAGCTTCTGGATTCTGCTTCTACTACAGTAGCTACAGTGTCTACTATAGCTACAGTAACAGAATCAGCGAGAAGCCACGTTTCGCTGGATTATGAATTCTGGCAAAAAACGGATTCTGCTACAGTGTTTTTACTGTATCTACCGTAGTAGAAGCAGAATCCAGAATCCATTCCAGAATCCGTACCAAACAGGCCTTAAATAGTATGTGTTTGAGTAAACACTTGTTTTTTTTTTTCCGAACCAAACACCCAGATGTCAGGACTGCTGCAGCCCATGCTCTGTTGGAAGAGTCCGGCTCACATGCAGGGCGCCCTGCACATATTAGGTGCAGGGCCAATGCTGGTGCGACACCTGTCCATTGTGAGTCCAAACAAAAATAAACTAATCTTGAGTATACGGAATAAAGACGTATTCACTGGCCGCGCCAAGTACTCCGCGATATCATGCATGCATGTGCGCGCGAGCGGGATCGCCAATTCGCCATTGCCGTCAAAATTGTTCTTAAATCCTCTTCTCACGTACTATGATAAATAATAAGGCGCTTGTTGTGTCTTTATGATTTTCATCTCACGAATCAAGAGGTGCCTCTATCACTATCAGAAGATAACTATGTCAGACCTGAAGTGTTGAATTCTAAGTAGTAAGTACTACGATTGATTTTCAGAGCATCCATGGAACAGACCTGATGAAGATGGGAGATTGGACGAAGAATCTTACATTATCTCTCTACAATTCTCGATGAAACAACTCCGTGGCCGTAAGAACCAACCAATCAGACCAAGAGGAAACGACCTCGGCTTGCTTACGCGTTCAAGGGGATGAGACGATATCGAAGATCATGGCGTGCAGTTGAAGGATGAATGATCACGCGCGCGTGCGGCACGAAGTATTTGGCGCTATCCCGGAGCCGCGTACAGTACATCCGTATCATTGGTAGGATTACGATTACCTTCCAATACTTTTAATTTTTATTTTGGACCCGCAAAGGACAGGTGTCGCACAGGCATGTGAGCCGGACTCCTGTTGGAAGCTATTCGTTGCGAAAAGTACTCGCTCTGTTATCTTTGTGCCTGACATTTGTGCTGCATTAGCACGTCTGGCCCATGGGCCATACCACCCTCGAAATTCTCTGCCACTGGCTCACATTCACACTTGGAGACCAGTTGGTTACTCTAGTAAAACATACTACCGACATATACATTTGTTATAAAATACTACTGTAGAAATATAAATATTTTTTGATGTATAAAATCAGTAAGTTGTTCTTTTTAGCAATTTCCTCCATGTCAGTGTTTTAACATTTCCTCTTCATTTACACATTTTTTCAGAATTTAATAAAATGCAAATTCCAAGGGTTCATAGGTACACCTGTGCCTAGAAAACCATAGTTACATTTTCAAAGTTTCTTCATTTTGACCAAATTCGATAGTAATGTACATTGCCAAAATGGACGCAACGCTGACCAGATCTGAAACTCAGTTTAGCATGCCCAATAAAATGCCGATTTCTATGGTAGTATTAAGGGGTAAGGTACTAGTTGATAACTAACTGTGATTTGTCTTTCGTTTAATTATTTTTATGAATCTCGCTTATCTAGTAAAAAACAATTCATGTAATGGATTTGGATGTCCACATTCCAAATTCCAAAAGGTTGAACAAGGGAAGGTTGGTTAAATTTTCTGATGAATCTGCTAAAAATTCAATTTGTTGCAGTATGAGTGTTGGGAAGACAGCTGCGATCCAAGTCGAGGGACAAACCAACCAGAAGACACACGCGAAGGGGAATGCAACGTTGGGAACCACACCGAAGCCACCCATAACCACTCGAAGGACGAGTAATGCAGATCAGAAAGAACGGGCAGCGAAGAAACCCGAAGTTGCCAACCTGAAGGCCATGCTAAAGCAGCCAATGGCACACTTATAAATATAATCATCTCACCCTCTATAAATATGGAGGGAGATGATCATGTAACGACATCTGTTTTTCGGGCCATGAGCCAAAGGGAGAATCATTCGCACCATACTCAGACCACTCTAATCACTCGACCCCTTCGTCCGGCATCGCGGGTGAAGGAGGGCTTCGCGTAACTGAACTGCAGGGAACCTGAGCAAGAACCTCTTCGTCCGGCATCGCGGATCACCAAAGAGGGCTTCGCTCCAACCAGAAGGCAACGTCGACGACCAAAGAGGGCTTCGCGAGGTGATTCGAAGGCATCGACAACCTTCGAGGGCTTCGCCAGAACCAGAACGTTTCCATCAACCGTTGGAGGGCTTCGATCAGTCCCATCAAGACCTTCGATCCCCCAACATTTGGCGCCGTCCGTGGGCCGAACCCACGACAAACCCATGACCGCACAACGCGAAGCGAAGCTTTCTGCAAAAACAAAATCTCATAGACGAAGCCTTTCATACATATACTATGTCTGATGTATTTTCTCTTTTATATATGCCGCAGGTTAACCTTTGTTCCCTTTTTGGCTCTTTCATAGAGAAACACCCCTCAAGATTATAAAGACTTCACCAAGACGACGAAACCTTCTTCAAGATTATAAGACCGAAGGGTTACATTCAAAAAGAAAAATCGAAGCAAAAAACAAGAGGTACACAGCAGGATGAAGAGACAAGAAGAATCTTAGAAAAGAAGAGTATAACAAGACACCCAAAGCGAAGGACATTCTTTATCATTCAACACAAAGTTACAAAAGTACGAAGACACAAACAACTACTTCTTCGACTTACTACGAGTTCGACTGGCCACCCCAACCGGCGGCGAAGGCCTAACTTGACGACCTTCGGAGCTTTCGTCATCACTTATGATAATAATATCAGGAGGAACAATAGCAAGAGGAACCGGTTGTGGAGAAACTTCGACAATAGCATTCCTCACACTCAATCGATCAAGCTCGGCGAAGTGATCCACAAGATCTTGTGGAAGAGCATCTCCACGCTTGTAACCATGACATGTCAGATCCTTCACTATGCCTCGAGGAGGTCGATCCCACAAAGCCTCCATGAAGCAAAGAAGACTGAAGAAATTGAATAAAAGGATAGAGACACCTCGTGTATATATACACCAAGGAGGAACATTCCAGAGTCCTACAAAAATATCTCTCCTTTTTTCTATAAAAGGAATAGAACCTTATCGCATTACAAGACATGATGACGAATACCTGCTCTAAAAGCAGACGCTTCGAATTCGCCGATAAAAGGCAGAAAAACACGTTCACCTTCGAACGAATATCATTGAAGCAAAGCTTCTAAAAAAGAAAAGATAAACCCCCTCGTCGAATTACAAAACAAGGTGGTAAATACCTGCCTTACGGATAGACGGCTCAGATTCGCTCTTTCGAAGGCAGAAAAATCGCATCTACCTTCGAAAAGAGAATCAGGAGAGTCAAATTCTTAAGAAGACGAAGCCTCGTCGCAAGGCAGAGATTCGCCAAAAAGGCAAGAAAAATGTCCCTATTTTCACAAAGACTGCGAAGCAAAAATTAAAGGCATAAGAGCCGAAACGGTAATTTTTCATCAGAAGCAAAATTACCATCAAAAGGCTATGAGAAAGCCAACCAAAAGGTCTTTGTTCAGAAAAGCGAAGCCAACATCAAAAGAAGGGACTCAAAAGAGTCATCACAAAAACTCAAAAAGGAACCCGCAAAAAATAGCGAAGGAATCATCCTCCAAAAAGGCAAGTAAGCCAAAAAGGAGAGCACGACGAACAAAAGTATACCTTCGCACACAACGAAGACAGAAATAGGAAAACAAGACGTATTCGGGCTTCCTTCGTCAAAAGCAGACGAAGGCCAATGAAGTTACGAAGGAACCCATTACATCTAGTCATCGAAGCTATGAAAGTGGCAGTAAAGTTAATTACCGAAGAGCAAAGACGGATAAATAATCAAAATGTGTATTTACACAAGACTACGAAAATTCGAAGGCTCAATACAGAACTCGAAGTCATCGCAGAACATGAAGTACATGAATAAGATATTTGATGTAATAAAGCTTCAGAGTTTTGATAAAGCAAATATTACATCAAAAAAGCGTATCCAAAATAAATACAGACCAAAGGACATTCAAAAAGGCTATCTACAACCAGTCGAAGGAGTTCAAGAAAAACCTTCGGGAAAGTCAGGGACAAGACACTTGACCCTATTCCACCAGAAATCATTGATCAGGCCAATACACTTGCCTTCGACAGCTCCGAAATCATGAGAAAGATCCGAAGGCTTCATTGAAAAATCAGAACGACTGACCAAATTAACAACATCGCTACCTTCGCAAGAAAAGCTATGGAGGAGATCTCGAATCATAAGTACCACAGCATCATAAGAAAAGCTCCTGCATATTTCAGCAAGACCAGCCAAGTTCAGGCGAAGCCACTCGTTCAAAACCTCCAAAGAGACATCCGCCGGTACCTCGTCATATTTCGCACCAAGTGCCTGAAACAGCTCCTTGACAAGATCACAAAGGGCAAGGGATTTAGCGAAGGAGTTATCAACAGAAGCGATCTTTAGCTGAGACGCCTTCGACAGACGAGACGAAAGATGCTCATTAAATAACTTCTCCTTCTCCAGTGAAGCTTTCTTTTCTCGAATCTTTTCTTCAAGGACAGACAGATCAGAGATAACGTTAAATTTATAGCTTCGAAGAACCTCAACTTCAGCTAGCAAATCAGACATGGCAGCAGATGAAGCTTTCAAGGAATCATCCTTCGCAGAAAGAGAGGCCTGGAGAGATGACGCGAGTAGTAAATCACCAGAAGAATCTTGGAATTCACGAGCACAAGTTCGAGTAAGAATAATAGACTGCAAGAAAAAAGAAGCGAAGCTGTTAGAAAAACGAAGCACGAAGTACAAAAAAAAAAAAAAAGGATGTGAGATACTAACTTTAACTTGATGAGCAACCAGGGAACGGAAGAGGACGTCACCCGAAAGGTTTGACAGGCCAAGCTCCACCTTCGGAAACCGGACCTTACGGGCAGCAGATTCAAGAGCACCCGAAGCCTGAACGTCGTCATTGATAGACGATAGCATGGCCTCAACATCCAGTTCAAGAGACAGTAAGCTCGAAGCATCTAAAGAAAAAAAAGGAAGAGAAGCGAAGGATCATGAGAGTAATAATAATAAAAAAAAAGAAGAGAGGAGGAGGCAAAACAATCCTTTGAAAATGAGTACCAGGATTTGAAGATTGCGAAGGCGGAACAGCGACGTTAATCGAAGGCAAAGCAGTGCCCGAAGAGGAAGTAATATGCTGGCTTGGATCTGAAACTTCTGAAAGCTTCCGCTTGCCAAGTAGACCAAAAAACGAAGACTTCCTCGGAAGACAAAAAGTGCCATTCGAACTCTCAGGGACCAGGGGATCGACTAACTCAGACCTCTTTGCAATCCCATCTATACAGACAACATCCGAAGCGACAGCTGGAGACCCTTGCAAACCCTCCGAAGGTATCAACGAAGAACTCCCGCAAGCAATATCAAGCACAGTAGGAGGAACAGCTGAATTCGAAGGAGCGTCAGGAGACGGTTCTTCGAAGATAAGAGAATAAGTCGGCACAAGAAGAGAACCTGGCGAAGATGGAATTTCAGCATTCCTGGGAATGGACTCAACATCGGGAGTAACAACAGCCAGCGAAGGATCCATCTCAACGGTCGAAGAGCCTGAGATACTGAAGTATGGAAAAATATCTCTTTCACACGAATTGTCCCCAGGAAAAGGACGATTGTGGAGGCACAAGTCGAAGCTCAAATAAAACCGATTGATCCGAACACTGATGCCCCTTCGAGTGCTTTTAACCCACTCCTTCTGAGAGAACTTCCTAAGAAAAGAAGTAATTCGGTCTTGAGGTGACCAGAGATTGAAACCTGCAAAAGTAACAAAGTGTAAGCTAAAAGAAAAAAAAAAGGGGGGGAAGAAGAGGAAGCTATCAAAGGCAACGAAGCAAAAGGAAGAGTCATACAGGGTCCCGATATCGAAGGAAAAACTGGCATTCTTAAGCCAAACTTATTTCTACCAAAAGAAGAGGGCCTCCAACTGCGACGAGCGAGGGGAAGAACACCAGCAGCGAAGCATTCCTCCAGGATATCACGAAGGGTCATCCTCTGACTAACTCTTCGGAAAGCATCAACACATTGAGAAATTAAGCCATTCTGCGGAGGCTCGAAGTCATTGGTAATCCATATGCCAGCAGCTTTCCCAATATAAAAATCGATAGCAAGGTATCTATAATAGAACCAATCTTTCACCCATTCATCAAAGGGTGGAGGATCGAAGCTACCAAGAGGCGTCAGAAACCCCTCCCTAGCCTCAAAACCAACAACTCCGAAGCAAGGGCTGAGATGGTTCTCGTGATCATAAGTAGGAGTGTGACGGGCTTGGTATACTCGATAAAAAGCATGAGGCTCAGGATTTAAGCCTTCGCTGATGCAAGCCCAAGCGAAGGCCGACATGGTTGCGACGGCAACAGGAGTAAGATGATGAAGTTGGAGATGGTACAAAGAAAGAACACGAAGGACAAAGCTCGAAGGAGGAAAGGATAGATCGGCATCCAAAAATGACGAAAAAACAACAAACTCATCGCTTCGGGGTCTTAGGCGGATCTCCGGAACTTGTTTCGGGCCATACAAAGGAAGACGAATTGAATCTATATCAATAAGACCAGACTCCGAATAGCACTGCGAAAAAATACCCTTATAACGGGAGGCGGAGATAGACCTTGTGAAATAATAACCAGTTCGAAGAGAATGGAAACCCCTAGGAAACGCTGGCGATTTCTGCCTAGCCATCGAAGGAAGAAAAGAAGTACCTTCGAAAGAAGAGATGCCAACAAAGCAGCCACGGCGGTAAAAAGATACGGATCGGAAAAGGTGAAAGCGACACATATTTAAAGACCTGCCGAAAGCTGGGGACATTGAGGTGAAAAACCATACAACCAAGGGTTTAAGTAACAATAGTGAAATGTATTAAAATATAAATAATAAGAAATAAAATAAGGAAAAAAATCGCAGCTAAAGAGATAACTGTTTCAAGGAAACGGCTTCGCTCACTTTCTTTCAACAGTTGAGGGCTAATGTTGGGAAGACAGCTGCGATCCAAGTCGAGGGACAAACCAACCAGAAGACACACGCGAAGGGGAATGCAACGTTGGGAACCACACCGAAGCCACCCATAACCACTCGAAGGACGAGTAATGCAGATCAGAAAGAACGGACAGCGAAGAAACCCGAAGTTGCCAACCTGAAGGCCATGCTAAAGCAGTCAATGGCACACTTGTAAATATAATCATCTCACCCCCTATAAATATGGAGAGAGATGATCATGTAACGACATCTGTTTTTAGGGCCATGAGCCAAAGGGAGAATCATTCGCACCGTACTCAGACCACTCTAATCACTCGACCCCTTCGCCCGGCATCGCGGGTGAAGGAGGGCTTCGCGTAACTGAACTGCAGGGAACCTGAGCAAGAACCTCTTCGTCCGGCATCGCGGATCACCAAAGAGGGCTTCGCTCCAACCAGAAGGCAACGTCGACGACCAAAGAGGGCTTCGCGAGGTGATTCGAAGGCATCGACAACCTTCGAGGGCTTCGCCAGAACCAGAACGTTTCCATCAACCGTTGGAGGGATTCGATCAGTCCCATCAAGACCTTCGATCCCCAACAATGAGTAACTCTACTTTTCATTTTTCCCAGTTATAGAAGGACCGACATCTTTTTTTTACCATTTGTTTTAGAACCCAGCAGAAATTGACCCAAAAAAAACCAAAGACAAAAGATCGTAACCTAAGGACTAGTTTTGCATGCATGCAACTTCTTGGGCGGTTCTAAACACATTATTTTTGCCTCACCACTTTTCCTTACATTTTCTGTGATACATGGATTTGTGCATTTGGCTGAGTAGGACACAACTGGCCACACTTACGCACAAAATGTTCACAACAAGACTTGGACAAATCGAGAGCGTCCAGATATAACTTGATGTCAGTCTGACTCTTTTCGCATGTGATGGATTCATGACGTTCGTACAGTACACAAACAGAACCCCCGATCGGGCCTTTTATCTGATCTTCACTAGCTAGGCTAGCTGCCGTATGCTTGACGACGTGGAAATTGCTGGTTGAATGCGAATATATTCCGTGCCTCGTGATCACGCGGCGTACTTGGTGTCTTCTCCTCCGGTCACTTTTTGTAGGTCCTGACGTTCTTGACCAAACTTCAAATTCCAAGGTTGTACATACGTGGGGAAAATCTGATTCAGATTGTTTATATTTACAAGAAAATTTTACCTCTATTCGAGTGTGAGATGACATTGCGAGTGGACTTTTAACCATAGATGAAGGATGATGTAAAACTATGTTTATTGTGATTCTGATTCAATACCATTTGCAAACTGAGTATAGCACATAGGGTTAGGTTCCGTGTGGTGGAACCAACCCATATGTGATTTGGTATGGCTGTTGCATTTATAGTTAATTATTTTTGAGTGAAATGCACCCGGAGTACATAAATTATTTAGGGATGGTCATCTATTTACATAAACTATTAAAGTGACCATCTAAGTCCACAAACTATTTAAGAATGCTCATCTAGGTACATAAACTCTTAAGTGATCATTTGGGTCCACAAACTAATTATGTTGTAAGTGCTCAGGTCCAAAGCCCTTTCATGCGTGTTGACGACTGTTAAATTATAAATGACCGTCAACATACCCGGTGTTCTGTGTGCTTATGGAATTAGTGGAAATTAATTAATATGAATAAGAACCGCCAACAGTGCATCCAAAGTCTTTCGGGAGACTAGACAACGATATGTGAGGAATATCATGGTGACCAACCACACGACTGTTAACTCCACTCGGCAGCACAATCGAACGAGGGCCCCTCACCTCCTTTGTCATGTTGTCACCTCCCGATCAATGCATCACCTCCCGATTGTCGGGTAAGGTCTCCTTTGTGCATTTTTCCACCACCAGGATTTCCTCACAGCGCGTGCCTCTTTATCCACGCCGGCATGTTCATGTAAGAATTTTTTCGTGGATAAAGAGCTTTAAGCCTGAGCAGCTACAACATGATTAGTTTGTGGTTTTAAATGGCCACTTTAAGAGTTTATGTACCTAAATGACTATTTTTAAATAGTTTATGCACCTATATGGTTACATTAGGAGTTTAGGTACTTAGATGACTATCCCTAAATAGTTCATGTACCTCGGATGCATTTCACTCATTATTTTTTTAGTGAGGAAGTCCTGTTGATAACGAGACGCATGTGATGACTTCATGTACCTCAAGATCAATTGGCCTAGTCTCTTGTAAGCGTTCAAATAGGTAAAGTTCGCGTGACATGTATGTGAGCGTCTGCATCTTATTGTATTTCGAAAAAAAAAATCAGTACCATTTACTCTGTCATCTTTGGTAGATTTTCTAATATGTAAAAGAAAGTCGCAAATTATTCAGCTGCTATAGTCATTACAAGTGTACGAAGCTATCCAATATTTCTTGAGGATTATTCGTACAGACAAGATTTGAAGGCCTGCATGGCGTTCGACGTTCACTGGTTGTACGGTGGCGTCCAACGCAGTGCGGTGGCTGGACACCTTCGGCTGTGTTCCTTGGCACAACGACGGCGGTGGCTACGGCCTACACCGCGCGTTACATGTCGCCAGAGACGAAGGTCGCCAGGGCTGCCTGCAGAGGTTGGCGTCACATGGCCAGATGGCCGTGGCCATGGATCAGACGTGAGGAACTGGATGCAGGAGCCATCGATAATTCTCCTCTGTCGGACAAGTTCTGAGACTAGACGATGTCTAGTTGCGCTGCACAAGCGTTGGACACGGAAGTGTCCCGTATATGTGTCTCCAGACTTGGAACTCCCATGTATAGTCCAATTCTATTCCGTCTGCTGCTGTCGTCGCACATTATTGGTGAGATCTTTAATGGGTCTGATGTGATGTAGCAATGGTGCTCAACGATACCAAATTGGATTTGTGTGAGGAAAGTAAAGTTTTGAAGATGAAGGTCCTTATTTTATCAGGGGTTAATATGCAAAGAACACTAACGTTTTGCTAAGCGCTTTTGGCTTAGTGGCAAAGAAGACGTGGCATGACAGTCAACTTGGACATAATCTGGAGGTAGCGCTCGATCAAGAGACATCCATGTGGTGATGAGCGGCTTTTCTTTCTTTCTTTTTTGTGTGCGCGTGCTTTTTTTCCTAAGCCTTTGTGCGATATTTTTTTGCGAAATTACACAGTATAACTCAGACACTCACAACGCACGCACACTCACCCCCTATGAACGCACATACGTAAACCCTACCCCTATGAGCATCTTCGAAGACTGAGCCGCGGCAAATTCTCCAGATTTCCGAAGTCACCACTGGCGCCTCGCTGTCGACGGCCACGTAGCCTATCGCTGAAAGCACAAATGCCGTTAAATTCTAGAAAATTCACTCCCACCGGGAGTCGAACCCATGACCTCAAAAGTGATACTCGGGTGCCTTAACCACTAGGCCAAGACCCCTTTCACAGCCTTTGTGCGATATGCAAGAGATCCTTTTCTTATATTCCCTTTTCTAAAAAACAGAAAAAAAAAAAGACAAACACCAATTTACATTCCCTTGTCCGTCCACTGCCCTACAACTCCTGCCTCCATAGCGGAAAAGGCTGAAGATAGCTACCCCAGCAAGGTCTCGACATCCTGACGACGCCATGCCCAAACACCAGAGATGTCTAGATGACCCTATAGCTATCCGTGCTCTCAGAACGTAGAGACACGCATAGGCTGGTTTCCCAGAGTAGTACTGTGGTTGGTGAAAGCGACGAGTGATGGAACCGATCCGCATGCATGGCGAAGAGGGAAGCGGGCATCTTGGAACGGCAGGGAAAACGCCATGCAGATATAGAGCCAACCCAGGCTTCACATCGTTCTGCCTGCCGCATTCTCGCGAAACCCGAGGCGCCCGGCCGGCATGCATTCTCGCGAAAGTCGAGGCGTTCAGAAGCTGGTTATGAATTCTCGATCGACAAAGCGTCTGATCGGCGAAAAGGGACGTTTGCATCGATCGCCAAGGTCGAGTTTATATGTGATCGGTGAGGGATAATACTACGTACAAGACGAACATGCATATATGCGACAGGGACTGCTGATCGAGCCGGTCTTTGTTTTGGATCTATGGGCTTGAGTTTAGGCTTTAGTTTGGATAGGAGCAGGGGTGGTAAAAAGTGAACATCCATATCAAAGTGTTGGCAGCGGTAAAAAGTTGTTACTAGTTAGGACTGTACTAGCTCTCAAAGAAAAGATAGCTAGGGTGTCACGAGCTCTCAATCAAATTTATATAAACTTTATCAACCTCGAGCTCACCTGAGTTGAGCTCGAGTTCTGTGATCCTACTCAGAAATTTGTGGGCCAATATTATGTTTGGTCAAAATATTATACCTTGGGAGTATATTGAGATCATATATGATTATACACCTCAACTGTCACGCTCTTATTGAAAATGCATGGAGCTTTGTTCAGCATCATTTCTATTGGCCACATTCAGGTCCAAACTTTGAGCACCATTGTATGCAGTCCATGATCAGGCTGCAATGCATTTTGCATCTATTTCTCCCGCTCCTTAACGCATCATCTTTTATCGTTCCTATGTGGACAGCTAATGCCAAGTATAATAGCACTCAGAGTGGCCTGATATTTCTAAAATGTGCATGCCAATATAAGGTAAATAAGCAGCACATCATCCATAACAGTCTCTCTGGGGGTAGTACCTTATTTGCCCGCTTCAAGTGTCTTGGGGACAATCATTTCGTTGTACATAGTTTTTTCTTACTGAGCTGTTCTGATTGTCCAGAATTTTGAATACAGAAATTGACCCGCAGACATATCAATGAATAAGTTTTGCAAATGAGTTTTTTTTTTTTGCGACGATTGTAGAGATGAGTTTTACGATGCACAATTAATATCACCAATATATGCAAGTAGTACTTATAATCTGACGATTCATATTAGTTTCCCATCAACTTCTAGTGGTATTATGTACCGTAAAGTCTGTTTTTATATATACTAACGCAATAACTATATCGGATATCTTAAACAAATCAAATTTTGTTGCTAGAGTACATTCGCACGAAGCCCAATGAGCATGTCCTATCCCCTTCTTGTCGCAAGTCCTTGACAAAATGCAGCCCCTCCTGCCGTCCTGCAGCTCGTGTTGAGTTGCATTCTACGCATCGTGTTGTGTGCATCATTCTGATTCCTGAGCAACTCCTGAGGCTGAGAGCCTAGCAATATAGCAGCTGCAGGCTCCGGTCGATCAGCAAGAGACGTCTCTGGACCAGGCAGAGTGGTCGTATTCGGATCGGATGACCTTGGATTTAGGCTTTACGTCTGAATCCGGCAGTAGTGGCCAAAAGCCAGCGGTCATAGTTGCAGCAGCCAGCAGTACATTTTCCAGTGCGGTAAAAGCTGAACACTGTGGATGGTAGAAGTAGAAAGATGAACCCTGCTCGCGCAACTGTTGGTGGCAAGAACCGATGCGCTCGCAGAAAGTTCAGATCAGTGTTGGGCGTGCCTGTTTGTGCGCGTGAAGTTGGAAGGCTGTAGGAGACTCGATCATCGTCGACAATGAGAGCAAATGGGCACGATCAAGGTTGCATAGAGTTGCAGACTTTGCAGGCAACAGTTTTCTTGGATTATTGCTGCATGTGGGTGAACGCATGGTACTGTTGCCTGTAATGGTAGCATGAAAAAGATTCCAGAGAAGAACAACTGTGCCGGAGGAGAATATCGACTCATACGTACGATTTGTCATAAGTACCAGGTATAATGTTTGGCTGTCTTTTCTTGGTCTGTCAATTTTTGAGGAGCGTACTTGGATTGAATATGAATTGGGTAGTACCCTTACAACCTCAATCCATATTTCCCTCGCAAAAAAAAAAAAAAAAACATCAATCCATATTCAAATGTATAGAAATACTGATGCCCTTCAAATATGGATATAGATCGATCCATTCTTATTACGATATTGAGATTGGATGACACAATGATGTGGGGAAATTCATCTTGGATATATAGGATACTAGTTTCATAATATCTTTATATTGCTTTTTATTCTCTTACAGATATAATCAATTTTTGCCATATTTGGTACAATATTTAATTAGAAACTCATGTGCAAATATGCCTATTCAATTCAAACTATGGAATTGATTCATAAGCAGGGGCGGATGCATATTCATGGCACTGGGTGTGAGCGCACCCACGGAATAAATCATTTTACATGTATTTGGCTAAATTCCACCATATTCGCACCCTCAAAATTCATTTTTACGCACCCACAAGCAGCTACATGAGGCATTTTCTCTACCTGTGATGAAGAATTGCACCCACATCGATTGTGTTCTAGCTCCGCCACTGTCAATATGCCAGTATATGTGGTACCCGATCTTGATTTGAAGGGTACAACTAAGCACCCATTCTTGCCTATCCTCGCACTAGATGTACTACCAGTTTTTTTTTTCATTTATACTCTGTCCGAGTGCATATAAGTGATATTGTATATTGCACAGTTTGAATTTTTTCCTATTATATGGTACTACTCAGACACTCACAATGCTTTAAAACTGTACGTAGGACGCAACATGAGAGAGAGAGAGAGAGAGAGAGAGAGTCGGGCACACAGTAAGACAGTACATCCTTGGGCACCATCTTGTATTGATCCGACATTCCCTTTTGGCTTGTTTTTAGGCAAATATATGCACCTAAGCCACTGTATGTGAAGGATGCTCCCTCGGCATAAGTTTGCCGTGGCCCCTCCTCGCTTGCCTCACCACAAACATCGCATCGCATGCATGCATGGGCACCTTCGTCCGCCGTCCGTTCTCCTGTCTCTCCTTAATGCTGAGCCGGCAGATCAGCAACCCCCCTCTCTCTCTTTCTGCATCGTGAGCTCCGTTGCTGTCACGACCTGACCCATCTGTTGGACCGTTTGTCCTACGTAATGCCTTTGCGCTGCAAGCTCTTGCTCCGAGGAAAGGGGCCGGTGGCAGAAAGGGACGGAGGAAGCACCTCATGCTAAGGACATGCAGATGGCTACATCTCGTGGTCTCTCGCTATTGGAAACTCCCTGGGTTCACCGGGTCTCGATCGTAGTATTCGGACCTTGATAATTGATCAGCATTGAGATTATTAGTGCACAGGAAAAAGAATGATTTCTCAGATTCAGGTGGTTGGGATAGTCGTGGCTGGTTTGATGATCGAGGTATACACACGTGTTGCACAGGCATTAGGTGCGCGGGGGTGATGAGGGAAGATATTTAGTTCTTAAATATAATATTTTTTCTTCATTTTGTTTGTTTAATCAAATGTTTGCCACTGTGTTGATTCAAACATCGACATTTAATTTACTACCTCCAGAATTTTGCTGCTCCATCCTGTTGTCTGAGCCCTTGACCCAAGCTTATTACGACCCAACTACTGCTCCATTATAATCCTATCCCATAATGTCCCAATGTCTAAACGATTTCTATCAGAGGAATATGCTTCAAATCTAATCTCTAAAGTAACCAAACTATGGTAGCTAGTTCATTTCCGGCTTGCCTTTTATTGTGCTCTATGTATGGCTGGGTGGCTTCGCCGCAATTCGTAACAAATTTAGTTGCATTATAGCTACCCTCTTGCATTGAACATGACACATGGGGCTCACTTTGAAACCATATATAGTTACCATATGGTCCTTGCCTCACTCCATGACCCTGAGATGTCTGGGCCATATTACTCTTGGTTTCAAGGTAGCATGGTCCTTTAAGGCTCAACAAAAATAAACCCACGACCCCAGCCAGTAATATTTTCCTCTCTTTTTTTTTTGAATTCATATTAGGAATTCACTAAGCTACTAATTTCTAAGTTTATGTTTATCATATATGTACAACATTTTAAGCCTCAAGACACCTCTTCTAAACAACCAAACTTTTTTGTGAACATAGACCAAGGGTTTGAAAGGATCAGTCCTTAGGCAGAAGGGACATCGGGCTAATCTTTAGGTCATCTACATTGCGAGTTATCCGATGCTGGGGTAATGGTGCTTCCTTATCTTTTCCGACGACATCAATGATGTATGGTGCCTTTGGTTTCTCCATGACCGATCCAAATAAACTTGTGGCGATGGCCAAATGTCCTCAGTAAGGTGACATGGAGATGCATATGTCTTTGGCAGAAACATTGACATTGCTACCATGGAATAAGGTTCTTTGAGCCATTCTCCGCTTTGTCATGGCTCAATCTAAAAGGCTAGATTTAGCCATGACAATCTATTTATTTTGTAAGAGGATTAATTTTCTGATTGTTTTAATATAGAAGAACTACATCTATTTATTTTGTATAAGAGGTATGTTCCTTTGAAAGTTTTAATAATTTGCTTCATATAATACTTTTGAGGCCTATTGTAGACTATGCCACCAATGGTCTTCTTGTCGATGGTTTTGGGAGCACTACTTTGACCTGGCTGCACCTCTCTCATTGCCAACTAATACCTGGGACTCCTCTTTTGTCAGCCTCCCCCTAAGCATAGGGAAACAAAAAAAAAAAAAAAAACCAATCTCAGCATACTCCACACCCTAAAATAACATGGCTAGAGAACTGTTCTTTGAATTTCAATCAGACTTTTTATCTTATTTAGTTTATTAAAAATCACATGAAGCTTATTTTCATGGATTTTTTCTTACACTTTCCTGGTTCCAAAAAAAGTCCATAATTTCAAAAAATTATTAAGGAGTTGAAAAAAACCCCCGCTGAAACAGCAATAGGATAAAAACTACAATTGATATATATATATATATATATATATATATATATATATATATATATATATATATATATATATATATCTATATATAGGGTGAGTATATTCTATAGCCGGCTATAGAATAGCTTATTCTATAGCCACTTCTGTTTTGAATGAAATTTACAACAGTTTGAATGAAATTTACGACATCATGATCTAGGACACGTGTCGCATGACAAAGTACAACAAAAGTCTAGTAAAACACATCACAAATTTATCGTAAAACATTATCGTCAAATGTCGTAAATTACGATAACACAGTTTTACGATAATTTTATCACGAATTTACGACAAATTTAAACAAATTTACGACATTAGCGTTCACACATGTTTTGAAAGAAGAACCATGATAAAAGTGTAGTAAATCACGATGCAAAATATCGTAAATCACTATACACGAATGTCGTAAATTAGAATACAAAAGTGACCACAGAATAAGTTATTCTATGGCTAGCTATAAAATAATAGGTATATATATATATATATATATATATATATATATATATATATATATATATATATATATATATATATATATATATATATATATATATATATATATATATATATATATGAATATATATTTGTTAGGAAACATAAAACAGAAACAATGCAATTGGCCCAGTGGTAGATTATTGTCTACAGTCTAATATTTATATATACTTACTCATTAGCTGCACCAAGAAATAATCCTACCATGACACGCCTAAAAAATAAGAATAGCAACTCACATCCTTTTCTCACCTCGCTCCTGACTCCATTTGATTTGTATTTTGTTCCTATTGGAAAAGCTATAATATTTTGTTGCGGATAAAAACCGGAAGTCAATAATTTTTCCTATTAGTTTACCTAATCAATTGGTAAAAATCCCATCTGTGTGTTGAGCCATCGTATTTGCTCCTGGTTTATTTTTAGTTCCGGCGTCCTTATCCTTTTTTCTTTTATCATATATATTTAGTCTGGCCTTTCCCTTTTCTTTTTATATATATAGAACGGACTCCATCTATAGTAGTATAAACGATGCAGCCTCCATCTATTCTTACCGTGTCTAACTGTACTACTACGGAGTTCGAAATACACGGAACTTTTTGTTGTCCATGTTTGTGGCGGAACCGCCCAACTTAAACCGGCTTAAGTGTGCCTTGCCATTATTCTAGCTCGTCAGGCACTCTCAGCACACTTGAAACAGCTAAGTCCGGTAGTCTGTCGGGTTGTCATTGGAGAACCTGAATCATCCGTCCCAACACGAGATGGATAACTGGAAGACGTGATGAAACGAGCACATATAGTTTACATCACAGGAATACAAAAATACATACAAGAGACTTTTACAAATAAATTCTGAAAAGTCTTAACATTTAAGTTTAGATCGTCTGTAGCGGAAACATTAAGATAACTAAACGATGAAGATAAAGGACAATGCATGGAGCCCATCCATGCACGCCGGACACCAAGTCAGCAATAGGGATAAACCAAAGCACCTAAAAAACAAGAGGCAACAAACCCTGAACAACTAATACTCAACAAGACTTACCCGTCAAAAATTGGCTATCTATAGCCGACTCCTAACATGCAATGGCTCGATGGGTAAGCTGACTCTTATTGCAAAAATAGCACTAGAAGTGAATCCTTACTTTCAAATTTTAGCTCAGTATTAAGCGTAGCAATTATAAAACATTGTGCAACCTACAACTAATACAAGCAAGTGTTGCAAACAAGATTGTAATAATTCAACCAATTCATATTCTTCTCATGTTTCATCCATTACTACGATGTGACGAGAGAACAAGCGATACTCATATCTGAAAGTGGTGACATCGATGCACAACCTGCAAGAGAAACCTGGCCACATGACATGCGCGCCCGCGATCAGGCCACATATGGCAACCTTTCACAAAGCCCCTGCAAGGCCGAAATCTAGCTGCTGCTCCCGAATAAATATTGGGCCTCACCCCCCCCCCCCCCCCCCCAACCGTTGTCTGTGGTCCCATTCCTCTGTAGCAGCGGGGTAAGGTTCGTCCCAACGATTGCTAAGCTACATCGTTTTACTAGATCCCATATCGCCAGCATGTGAATCAGTGCAGTTCAAACTTGCTCAACTAAGCCACAATGACACGGTCCTCAATCGACACAGACGGGGTTACCGCACCCATGACCTCCATGTGCTGCTACAAACCTACATATCAACATCCCCGTCCGGTCTCCAATTATCATCATGTGAAACCACAACTGCAAACCAAGGTATAAAAGTCCTATCCATGCGAGTAGTGTTCCACATCACGCACTCGACTTCTACCGTTGTCTTACAATTAAGCATAGAAAACTAGCGAAAGACTCAACTCGTATGAAACACATGGGATAAGGTAACACTAATGCAACTATGGTTCCAATCAATTCCTGTAACCTAATGCACAAGCAAGACTCATATATGACGGTGATAAAAGCAAAACTTTTCAAACAGGGTTAAGATGCACCGGGGGTTGCCTTGGGCTGCCTCAGGTTAGTATTCCTCCTAGACTTGATCTTGATTAGCTGGAACGTCCTTCTGTCCAGGTTCAGCTCCTACCTCGTACTCCATGGCAGCCGTCTCTACATGTATACGTTATGCCATGATGCAATGAAGGATCAATAACCAAGAAAGTGAATGTGGGATATTAGCAAAAGATTTCTATTTTGTTATTTACTGGACAGTCATAAAGTACAGGCATAGATGAGTTCATAAACAAAAAGGTTGGTCTGTGTTTTTTTGTGATGTGGATTAAGTGATAACTTACTGATGCCTCAAGTATTTTGTTCAGTGGAAAAGGAATGCTTTATGCATGCATCAAGTGTTGGGCCAATGAATTCATAAAGTGAGTTAAACATAGCTTCCGGAGTTGGTTGAATTACTAAAGATCAAGGAGTGGTATAACAGGAGTGTGAAAAACATGCCAAAGTTAATTACATTTGGTCTTACAGACATGCAAGAAAGGATTAAGCATTGGTTGGCATGCATTGATTTATAAACAGAGCAGTCGGCTTTTCTCTTGCTCGCATGTCGCACGTAGACCTGCTTTGTGCCTGCTACAACTCTCGCGTTCATAATCGAATCCTTGTCTACTTGGTCGTCCTCTGGGCACGAGCTGGCAGGCTGCCCTGTGGTTCGCCCGCGTCAAATACTGAGAGCGAACGTGGTGGATAACGAACATAGTTGCTTTGTTTATTCTTCAGATGTAGGAAATCATGAGCACTGGTTGAACTAAAAAATCCACGTGGATAACGAAGCTGTTATGCAGAACTGTCCAAACAGAAGATAAATATGACTATGAGCATGAGGAAGACAAATGAGTTCACCAATTCCCCATTTTTATGTTGATCCTAACGAAAGGCCGCATCGTGCACAAGAGTACCTTTTACCATTCATTAAGCGAACGACAAGAAAATCAGCTTAGTCTATGTCTTTTCTTTCATTTAGGCAACGAAAAGATTATTCTGCCAACCTAGGGAATGGCATCGTGGCTGATGGTATTAGCCTGTGGGTTCGTGGCCAAGATTGCTTGAAGGCACCGGTGGATTTTCTCATCGTTGCCAGCCACCTGTTGTAGCGGGCCGCCCTGTAAACAGGACCGATTCGTCCAAATAGGATCCATTACACCAAAAGTCTCAACGAAACGAGCACAAATAGTACACATCACATCACGGAATCATATACATTACTTTTACAATCCGAGTAGAATACATAAGAGTGCGATACAAACCCTTAAGTCTTACATAGCGGAAGCAACTAGAAACCTAATTTACAACAACATAAACTTAAAGGTAACTATGCGATGATAGTACAAAGACGATGCATCGAGCCCACTGATGCAAAACCTATAGAGTTAGCACTTCATGGTGGCGAGCAAGACTCCCAATGGATGGTCCAGCCCTTCGGTGGCTGCCCCTCCTATTGGAAGGTTCCATAAAACTCACCGAAACAAGGTTCTTCACATGAAAAGCAAAAATATAGAAAACAAGCCCTAAGAAAGTAGTACTGAGCAAGTCTTACCCGTCAAACTAGCAACTGCCGACTCCTAGCGTGCAAGGCCAAAGTGGTTGGCTGACTCTTATTTTGCCAAAACATAGCTTACTAAGAGTTGATCTTTTTTTAATGTTTTAGCAGCAAATTATAGTGGCAATTAAATTCTATGGTTTGCACCTATCAGCTATAACAATACACTTGTACAAACAATTTATAAGCATCCAAAGTAACCATCAAATTCATATCTGATCATTCCATAAGATTATTATGATGCGACTCAGCGAGCAAGCGGTACTCATATCCGAAGGCCCGGCGATCCAAATCAATTTACATCCGGCGTGAGAAACCTAATCACACGACATATGTGCAGCCGAACATGCCACATATGGCAACCTTTCACGAAGCCCCGAGAGAGCGGAATCGATCTGCTGCCCCCGGGAGAAGCCTTGGCCCCCAACGTGATACCCGGCCCAACCCTTATCCGTGGGTGATCCTCATCCTCCCTACCACTACAAAGCCCCGAAGCAGCAGGCGGCGGTTCGTCCCCATGATTGCTAAGCTACATTGATTTATTGGGTCCCATATACCAACATGTGATTAGTACTGTTCAATGCTTGATCAACAGAGCCAACAACGAACGGTCCTTAATCGACACAGACAGCGCTACTGCACACAAGACCTCCATGCGTTGCTGCATAACCTCTACACATCATCCACCGCCCATGTCTCAATTTATCATCATGTGATCAAAGACTAAGCATAAACCATAACTCTGAAACGTATCTTGCGAGTAGAGGAGGTACTACCCGACTTCTATCGAAATATGATTTTCTAAGCATATAGCAATTCTATCGTCCTCCAAATAAAACTAGATAGGCAACAAGGTTGACCAGGAAGGATTGTTGGTTCCAATCAAATCCTAACCTACTGCACAATCATGTAAACATAGCCTTGACGGTGTGAAACAAAAATAAGAAAAACAGGGGAAGCATGCACCGGGGCTTGCCTTGGGTTTGTGCGGTGTTAGTACCCTCCGGGACAGAAGCTTGATCGATGGAAACCTCCTGTTGGGTCTGGTCGTTCAACACCTCGTGCGCTCCCGTGGTCGGCTTCCGCTCTGTTCGTCATGTCATGATGCATGATGCAAATTAGTAATGCCCAATGAATGCATAAATGGAGAAAACACAACTGCAATACATGTCTGGTGGTCACAGATCAAGTATACAATAAACTGTAATTGCATCAGAGAGAAGTGACTGTGTTCTGAAATTGAAGTACAAGCTTATTCAGTTGGAGGGGTTCATTCATGGGAACAGGAAACTATGGTTCACTCTTACAGGAAAACAGAGGATTATAAATATGCATTCTGGAACTGAAACTTTTATCTAAAGTTCACACTTGTGCTTGTCAAACATCAAAGTTTGGGAGCTTAACCATGTAGAATTATTCACTGGAGGAGCAACAATGTATTTTACTTTTACAGAACATGGTAAAGAACAGCATGTGATTTAACAACTTTTACACAAAATAATTTTATATAGCATGTGATTTCAACTTTCTGAGCTCCAGCATATACTAGTTGTAACATACACTTAGCTTTCTCCTTGCTTTCTACTGTAGCAGCAACAAACACATCGAGCTCAGTCATGACTCTGCTTTACAAGCCCGCACATCGGACCAGCATACTTCAGTTGTACGTACAGACCTCAACAAGATCAAAGAATAGAATCGAGATGGGATTGGCCCATGCGTTTCAAAGCCACGGTGCTCACCAGCAGTCGGCAGTGGCAGCTCTTAGCAGGCAGGGTCGACGGTGAGCTCAGGTGGCGGCCGAGAAACTGATCAACCAGGGCACTCTCTGTGGAAAGGGAAAACTAGGATCGGGAAGAGGTTGAAGAGCTCTGTGCGCAGCTCAGGATGGTGACGGCTTGGCCGTAATAGCTCTGCAGAGACGACGTGACGGAGCTTCAGGTGACGGCCATGGTGAGGGCGATGGGGAAAACGAAACAGAGGACTTGGAGATGACGATAAGCATCACTTCAACCAGGAGAGAAATATAACAGGATCAAGTTGGCAAGCTTGAGCGGTGGAGTGGCAACGTGGCACCAAGAGAGCTGTGATGAGAGGATGACAACAGGGTCCCATAGCTTCTCAAATTTCCCCTGGATTTACCAAACTCTCTTCTCTCCTCACTTCAAATAAATAGCAAAAGAATTCAACAAACCAAAGAAGTCCTGCGGCCCTTAAAATGGACTACAGTTTCAACTTGGAATCTAAATAAATTCAAAATTCTACAGTTCAAATTATCAGATTTCAAACATGGATACTTTTGAAACATGACTGAATTGTTTAGAGGTCCAAATCTATTCATAAAATTCTGAGAAATTCTACAAAATTATCTCTCATGGCCTTGTGCATGACAAACCTTTAGCAAGGTCAATTTCTGTTAGAAAATTTGAAGCTCCTGCCTAGGGTGCACTTTTGGCCTGTATTGGGGCTTATTTCATATTGTTCAGTTCAGTGCTGCTACCTGCTTCACAATTGAACATGCATGTATGATGTATGCCAATGATCATGATGCAATGTGTGTTGCATTTAGGGACACCAGGGTGTCACCCCTGTGAGGTATGCCGGATGCATGCTCCTGCAAAACAGAAAACGACTTCACTCTTTGATTGTGCCAGCCGACTAGCGCACTGACAGCGGGGAGTGGTCATGAAAAGCACTGACGAAAGTGTCAGAAGGGCAACCAGTGACACACTAAACGCACATCTTCTGTCTAAATAAAAGTAAAGCCGATATATAGCTGGATACTTACACTCCCATATAATATAATATAAAGAGTCTAATTGCAGAGGGAAATCCCAGCTTGGCAGCGATTTCGGTCCGTAATCGCCAATGTTAGACCAGGTTGGGCTCCAACGGGACAATCACTTCAGTTGTTGATAGATTGTTGGATTTTGGGCCAGTGTTACTGTTTATTTCTTAATCCCTGTTGCTGATATTCGTTGTGTGTCTGTATGTTGTTTGCCGCTCAAGGATGCACAAAAAATGCAATTATTATGAGAGCTTTTGTTTTCTGACACGTAGACAAACATTATTGCCGGTTAGTACTGACGCTCCACATTAGGACTGAGGTACCATCCGTGAGCATGTTTGGTTGATAATGTCTCAGCAAGCTTCTGCCCTTAATTTTATCCCAACACATCTTTTGATAACTTCTCTCTGTTCCGTCTTACCAGTTGTGACTCTTGAAGAGACACTGATGCCTTTCCTTTGTTAAGGGAACAAGAAGAATACACAATAAAGTTACCATATTTCAGATGCCCTATTCATTTTTCTTTGATTGGTATTCGGATATTTTTCTGCATCTCAAGTTTGCATTGCTATTATACACTATATTCGAATCATCCCTAAAAATGATTATGGGCCAATAATTAGGCTCTCAAAAAATTTATTGGTGGGTCATGTCTATGTCTTCCTCTCCCCTTATTTAGCACCAAGTGATGAAGTGAACAAGTTCACATTCTTATTTCAAAATTCCGTTGTGGTGTTATTAAGTTTCTAAGCTGAATCATTATGATACCTGTGTTTTCATATCCATGGTTCATGTACTGACATTAGTGAAACATCTATGATAGTGAAGCTGCACCTGGAAGAAGAATTAGCATTTGTTCCTGCTTCTCATTCACCATTGCCGGTATTGCAGAGTTCTATGCCGCAAGAATGCTAAGAATACAATCTCAATTTTGTTTGACTCAATGTTGTTTCCCAAGATACTTGGGGATATTCTTCATCTTTGAAGATAATGCATACGATAGATCGTGACTGATGCCATACAAAAGGCGGATCATGGGAAGAAAACACCAAATATCCAGTGTTTCCTATGTTTACTGGTAAGTTACATAAATTCTTTTGTTCTGTCAATTAGCTTCATCGTTTGCCATAGCAGAAAAAGTTTGGTCATGTAAAGTTACTGGTAAGTTACAAAAGGTCGAAAACAGATTTTGGCATCAGACCATCAGATCTGCTTTTTAGAGAGAAGAAAATCTACCCCGAAGTCTCACTACTGAAGAGGAAAGGAACATCTACTTTTTTTTTACAGCTTTCTACTCGCCACCTCATGAATTATTCGTAGAAAATATCCAGTACAGAAACGGTTGTTTACTCATTCCATTTCTGTGATTTTATATTGGGAATTTGGAAAACTAATTGCTTTCCTCTTACTGTTTTTGTCTAGATAGTTCAGGTCATCTATATTCTCTTTTTTCTAATTCTCTTCTTTTGAACTATAGTTTGCTTCAATGGTCCAGGAACTCCAGGTGGTACTTCTGCTCTGGCCGATTTGCCAAATGGTCATCATGACTGGATATTTCCTACAAATAAGATGACAACAACTAACAAGCTGTTGAAAATACTATTATGTATGGACAGACCAATGCAGTGCAATGAAGAAGCCTTTATTTTACCATTGTGCCTGCAGATGCGTACACTTAATATGGGAGTGGGGTTCATGAATTGATTACTATAATTCTTTCTGCGAGTATATTTACAGATATGTATAGTTACAAATGTATCACCAAACAATTGTTTGCCCTGAAAATTGTCTGCTTACTACAAAAATAAAAAAGACCGGGTCAAAGCAGCAAGCACGTATGCTTTATACTTCAAGAACAAAAGACCAACCTTATTCTTATCCAGTGCAAATTAATTAAACCTTTTTTTATCAGAAAATCATTATCGTGCTATGCCTTCTCCTATCCAGCACGGTGCTTAGATCGAACTGGCCTGACGCCTACAACTGTTTCGCACAACCACCGAGCCAGCGCGGGCGCGGGCGCGGCGGAGCGCGCGGCTCTTCCTAGTATCACAGCTATTTATCCAGATATGGTTTGGTCACTAAAAGTACGTACTTCTATACTCTATTCGTTTCCTCGCTAAACCAACATCTCAGATGCGATTATGGTTTGCTCTAAACCTCAGGTAATAATGTTTTCCTTCTAGTTTGTGACAGATCTCTCCATCTGCATGAGTTAAGTGGACATCCGGAGTGAAAAGGGTCTTAGCCTAGCGGTTAAGGCATTCGAATAGCATTTCTCAGGTTCTGGGTTCGACTCCTCGTGGATGCGAATTTTCTAGGATTTAACGGTTTTGTGCTTTTAGCGGTAGGCGGCGTGGCCGTTGACAGCGAGGCGCCAGGAATGACTTCGTCAATCTGGAGGATTTGCCGGCTCAGTCTTCGAAGATGCTTATAGGCGTAGGGTTTACGTATGTGCGTTCATAGAGGTGAGTGTGCGTACATTGTGAGTATCTGAGTTGTACTGTGTAATCACAAAAAAAAAATAGACATGAGGCTTTTTTGCTTGCTGCCCTGACAGGCAACGCGCTCAGCTGCAGGCGTCCAAAATCGAACGCCTGAGCGGTGCCTGAGTCAGGCATATTTCTCAG